>CATIWK010251282.1:0-18407 GCA_949634005.1 Mallotus japonicus
TTAAATTATGAACATTTCATTTTATTTAAAAATCGAGACATACATTAAAAACACAAATTTTTACTTAAAAACTATAAAGTTTGAAATTTTATCATCATAAAACAAAAACCAATTAAACAAAAAAAAATCAGTTAAAAATCAAAAATTTTCATTCATGGTACCAAACTTTTAGCTTTTGTCCCACTACGGTATCTTACTTTTAGTGATGGTAACATTATACTGACGTGTCATGCTTGCAAATGCCACGTCAGCATAGTGTGACACGTGTTACCATGTCAGATGCCACGTGGGTGCCACGTGGTCATCTTTGGCCGGAAACCGGGGTTAGGCACTTTATTGGTAACAAAACGAAAAGTTAGAGAGTTTTCTGTTACATTTTAAAGGTTATGTATTTTTGTGGTATGAATTCCAAAACCTGGATACCGTGAGTATAATTTACCCAAAATTATTAGTTCCACAATACTTTGATCAGTACTATTTTGTGCATTGAGACTTTCTAAAATTTGTATTACTCCATCAAAATTATTAGTTTGTATAATAATATAAGGGAAATTGATCTCAACTATCCTCAACTTTGGATCAATTTTCAATTTAATTCTATTTTTAAAGTTACTTTAATTTGGCCCTTCAACTTTTCGATTTATGCCAATTCCATCCAAACGACAATGGGTATGAGGCAGAGCTGAGGTGGCATTCCTACGTGGCTTAAGAGCGTCTGACATGGCAAAAAGCGTCTTATGTGACCATCTCACATGATCAATTATATCCTCAACTTTTCGAGTTGTGTCAAATCTATCCAGACAACAAATAAAATTTGAGATTTTTTAAAATAATGTTCATAATTATTTAATTATGCATATAAAGACTATTTAGTTATAATTGAAAAATTAAAATTAGTTGACTCAATTTAGTTTTTAGTGTTGAATTATGATAATAAATTATTTTCTTTTAAAAATAAAATAAAATTAAAAATTAATTTTAATTTTAACATTGTAAATATTTTTTAAGGATTAAATAAAAAAAATAAAGGGCATTTTGAGGTGTAAAGTTCGAATTCTATCGTTGTCAATTTAAAGGGAAATGACTGCCCCCATTATACAATCCATCAATATTTAGGTCATATAACTTCAAATTAACTACATAAAAAGAAAAAAGAAAAAAGAAAAAAATGGTTGTCACATAGGCATCTTGCCATTTTCAATGGCTAGAAAACCATTTTGCCATTGTAAATGGAGGGAGGCCTCTCTTTTTTTTTAATTACTAAAGATTCCTTTATTTTTTATTTATTTTTATATTTCATCCTTAAAAAATATTTACAATATTAAAATTCAAATTAATTTTTATTTTATTTTATTTTTAAAAGAAAATAATTTATTATCATAATTCAACACTAAAAACTAAATTGATTCAATTATAACTAAATAGTCTTTATATGCATAATTAAACAATTATGAACACAACTTGAAAAGTTGAGAATAGAATTGATCATGTGAGATGACCACGTAAGACACTTTTTGACACTCTCAAGCCACGTAGGAATGCCACCTCAGCACTGCCTCATGCCTATTGCAGTTTGGATAGAATTGGCATAACTCGAAAAATTAGAAAGCCAAATTAAAATAACTTTAAAAATAGAATTAAATTAAAAATTGATCCAAAATTGAAGATAAACCATATCAATTTCCCTATTATGTAATAACAATAAAGAGTGCCAGAGATTGAGTAACTATAGCGGTAAATATTCCATTCAAGGCATCAAAACTGTGAGTGGAGTGTTTATTGTTTTGACCTATTGCAACTTTGGAGGTAGCAGGTGAGCCAGAAGACAGACTCTGGTGCTTGCTTGTAGTTGTAAGGGCTTTGGCCTAACAGCACATTATCACTTTATTTTTCTTTAATTAATGAGCAACAGTAAAATATTAAATATGAATTCCTTGAAAAAAATATTAAATATGAACGTTAGTTAAAAAAATTATATTAATTTAATAAAAATTAGATGAACTATAACAATATTATAAATTCAAGGTTCAAATAAAACTCTTAGTTTTTTTTTTAAATTGCTCTATTCAACGATAAATTAAATAGTAGAATTAGTTTAACAAAGTAAACTCTTATATATATATTTATATATATATATATATAGGTTAAATTTGAGAGACATATTATAGTAATTAATCCAAAAATTTTATTCTTTAATTATAGCTCCATCCACTATCACTGGGCGACATGAAAAATATTTTTGTTTGGCCACTATACCTGATAATAATAAAAATCTCTAAGTCAGATGTGCACTTGTTTCTATGTCATTTTCATTTATATAAAATTAATTAAATACATAAAGATTCTTCTTGCCAAGTACTTGCAGGCTATAGCAAACAAAACAGTTGGTAAACTATAGATGTCAGCAACAGATCATATATGGCGATCTGATTAGAAGAGCAAAGTAAAATTTTCAGTTGCATACAAAAATGGCAGCATATGATCATCAAGGATCCGAATACGACAGGACAAGTGAACTAAAAGCTTTTGACGAAACAAAAGCAGGGGTAAAGGGTCTTGCAGATGCTGGAATTACAACGATTCCAAGGATTTTCATCCATGATAAATCTAAGGTCAACGACAAGCCTAATGCAGCCGACAGATTTAACATGCCAACCATAGATTTACAAGGCATCAAGGAAGATCCAAGCGTACGCAGAGAGGTGATAGACAAGGTAAGAGAAGCTAGTGAGCAATGGGGTTTCTTTCAGATAACAAATCATGGAATTGCAGATAGTGTTTTGGGTGAGATGATAGATGGGATACGTAGATTTCATGAGCAAGATATTGAGGTGAAGAAGCTGTTCTTCTCAAGAGATCATACTAAAAAAGTGGTCTATAATACTAACTTTGATTTCTATCAAATAGAGGCAGCCAACTGGAGGGATACATTATATTGTGCTATGGCTCCTCATCCTCCAAATCCTGAAGAGTTGCCTGCGGTTTGCAGGTATATTCCTGCCATTATTTTTCAATCTCATATGTGCTTCATGCTTTTTTTTTTTTTTTAAATTCTTTTTTATTACAAGTTTAAGCCCAGTGAAGTGAAATTGAATTTTGCTTGAATGATCAGAGGAGTATAATTACATTATTCTAGAATTAAAATTTAAAATATACAATTTAGTCACTTTATAGTTATGAGTTTAATCATAAAAAATTACAAAAAAAAAAAATTATCTAATATTTAAAAAATTAAACTAAAAGTATTTTTAAAATCTGAAAATATTTCAAGCAGTGTGCCTTATCAACATTTTTCAATTGAATTTATTGATGACTGAAAAAATTAATAATGAAATGATGAATGTAAATTTCAAATTATTTTGATACTTATGAGGTAGCTCTGCATCAACTTGAAGAGATATAATTGTCGAGTACGCAAGACAACTAGGTGAATTGGGGTTGACAATATTGGAATTGCTATCGGAAGCTCTTGGGCTTAACCCCAACCACTTGAAAGATTTGGGATGCGCAGAGGGACTTTTTCTTGTCGGACATTACCACCCAGCATGCCCTGAGCCATCCTTGACATTGGCAAACAACAAGCACACTGATTTGGCCTTCGTCGGAATTCTACTACAAAATCAATTAGGTGGGCTTCAAGTTCTCCATCAAGATCACTGGGTCGATGTTACTCCTAGTCCTGGAGCTTTGATAGTTAACTTGGGAGACATGTCTCAGGTAAGCCTTATATATTAATTATTTACACTACACTAATTACTGTTACATCCACATTGCATGATTTTGACATAGAACTTTGTGTTGCAGCTAGTGACCAATGATAGGTTCAAAAGTGTCTATCATCGTGTAGTAGCAAAAAAGGTTGGTCCAAGAATCTCGGTTGCTTGTTTCTTCAGAACACACTTTGATCAAGGAATTTCACCTAAACTCTTTGGGCCTATTAAGGAGCTAATTTCAGAGGAACATCCTGCAATTTATGGTGAGACGACTGTGAAAGATTTAGTCTCAAAAACCCTCTCCAAAGGGTCTGATTGGACATCCAGATTGGCGCATCTACGACTTAGTTAGATCGCTGCCAATGAAGATGCGGTAGCTTTTTCCTGATTCTGGTGTTGGTCATGTGCAAGACTTTGATGTCCAGTCCCACAATATTCCATGACTTGGTTGCCTTAATTGTGGTTGTTTCTTTTGTTTCCACTTGACATGAATTATGCAACGAAGGTGGTCTGTTTTAACTAGCTAGTATGCTACTCCGGCAATGTTTGGGGATACAAATATTTCTAAATAATGATCGAACGACCTATTATATCTTGTGATGATTCAACTGATTTTAAATTTTTTCAAATAAAATTCCTAATTTAAATTTTATATATATAAAATATATATATAAATAAAAAAATTTACTTTTTTCAGAAGTTCGTCCAATTTTATTTTGATTGATTAGAACCCAACACAAATAATTATATTAAAAAAAAGTAACGATCAATTGAACTAAAATATTTATAAAATATATAAATTAATTAAATACCTATATTTTACATATTTGCTGTTATTTACTTTGTCAGAAAGTAACACCAAAAAAATAATATTTAGCATATATTGGAGATATATAACAAAATACTTAAATGGGTGGTTTACATTTTCATGTTGCATAATAATATTTAATTCATTTTTTACTATAATAATATTTAATCAAAGTTTATATAACATGTCTTTATTTTTTATTTCTTTGAAAGAAAAACTTACTATACATACTCATCCAGATAATTATTGTCTGGATGAGACGTGAGACGTGCACATACCTTTTAATATACACATCTAACCACAATCAAATGATGTGGGATTTAAGATGAAGACCACTCCAGTACAATACAAGTCAGAGCGTACCACACACCACCACAATCATTTAGCACGCATGTCTTTAATTGGCTAAGCCCAAAGGAATTATTATAAAATTATTTGGATTCATAATTGAACTGAATTTTTTTTTTATTGTATCTAAATATAATATAAAAATAAATTCTCAAAAAAAAAAAATAATATAAGTTTGGCTTTATCTCAACCACTATGCAAAAAGAAAAAAAAATCCAATTATTAGGAATTTTTTAATGCATTGTTTTCTTTTTTTATTATTATTTTTTTCACGTTCAGAGTCGACTTTATTTAAACAGTACCGTGGGACGCTGCAAGCATCAAGTCGAGCGATAGCATTCTTCCTTTCTTGTTTGTAAGCTTTTAATTATTTCACGCAGGAAAGAAAAATGGTGGGAAGCCAAATCAGGCAGAGAAGAAACCTGAAACTTATGATCGGCAAAGTGAACTAAAAAAAGCTTTTGACAACACTAAAGCCGGCGTAAAGGGGCTTGTAGATGCTGGAGTGACCAAGATCCCTTGAATTTTCATTCAGGAGAATTGTTCCGAGCTTGTTGATGATACGTCAGGATTCCTTGAACCCAATTTCAGCATTCCAATAATAGATCTTAAGAACATTGATGCAGATCCAGGTCTCCGTGCTGAGATAGTTACTGAGCTTGGAACTGTCTGCGAAAAATGGGGTTTCTTTCAGGCAATTAATCATGGGATTCCAGCAAGTATTTTGGAGGAGATGATTGATGGGATACGTAGATTTCATCATCAAGATGTTGAAGTAAAGAAAGAGTTATACTCACGAGACTACACTCGGAAGGTATTGTACAATTCCAATTTTGATTTATTTCAGGCATCAGTTGCCAGTTGGAGGGATACTTTAACTTGTGTTATGGCACCTAATCCTCCCAATCCTGAAGAATTGCCTACAGCTTGCAGGTACTTTTAATACCATTATCAGTCTTTTCTGTCCTTCTTCCCCAGAGATTTACTAATAATTGAACTATATGCAGGGATATAATTATGGATTACACCAACAGAATTATGAGAGTAGGCACTACCCTTTTCCAATTGTTATCGGAATCTTTGGGTCTGAAGCCTAATCACCTTGTAGACATTGGTTGCGCAGAGGGGCCTTATGTTCTTGGCCATTGCTACCCTGCATGCCCTGAACCAGAATTAACGATGGGCACTAGAAAACACGCTGAAAGTGGCTTTCTTACCTTACTTTTGCAGGACCAAATCGAGGGCCTCCAAGTCCTCCATGAAAATCAATGGGTTAATGTTACCCCAGTACCAGGAGCTCTCGTTGTAAATGTGGGAGATTTATTACAGGCAAGTACATGATGCATTAAATTATTTTTTGAAGAAATATCAAGATTTGAACTTTATTGACAGCCCAACTAATGTTTGTTTTAGCCTGTCAGATTCTGATTGCATTGTTAATATTCATGAATATGCTGTAGCTGATCTCCAATGATAAATTTAAAAGCATCCATCACAGAGTGGTAGCCAAAAACATTGGCCCAAGAACATCAGTGGCACGTTTTTTCAGGCAACATCTATGGCCAGAGACGTCAAGGTTGTATGGTC
Source organism: Mallotus japonicus (assembly GCA_949634005.1). NCBI lineage: Eukaryota > Viridiplantae > Streptophyta > Magnoliopsida > Malpighiales > Euphorbiaceae > Mallotus > Mallotus japonicus. The sequence continues at coordinate 6,457 of CATIWK010251282.1, forward strand.
TGATCAAGGAGTTGTTATCAGAAGAAAACCCTCCAGTCTACCGAGAAACCACTGTCAAGAATTTTATGGAACTGAAACACCTGACAGGTCATGATGCGGCATCGAGATTGGAGCTTTTTTTTTAATAAAGAGATGATGCGACTAGGCATTAATGGAATACGTAACAAACTTTTTTTTTTTTAATTTTCCTTTTAAATTAATTATACAATATCTTTGAAAATGAGTTACTATTTAATTACTTTTTTTTTTGGTAATGGTGATTTCATTGAAACCAGAAACTTTCACTAATGGGGAAAAAACACAGTTCCACCCATAGGTAGAAGAGGGACAAAATAAGGGGATGCTAGACAATCCATCCCTTCTGGTGGTTACCCCACAACAGCAACCACAAACACAAAGTGAAACAGTAACATAAAAATAGCCTTACATAACATAAACCATAAATGCAAAAAAACCCAAAATGAAGTCACTAATGCCATAAAAGTAATACTTTTTTACTAGTAAAATTTTATTTTTTAATGATTAAAATAAAATAGTTAATTCTTAACGCCGTAAAAGAAAAAAGGCATTTAAAGTTGTGATATTTCCATTATTTAATTAGCATGCATGTGAAACAAATTAAATAAAAAAATTAGCCATGGTGATTGCTAAGCATAAATTTGGTGAGTCAAATTTGATTGGTTGCTTGCTAGCAAGTTGAATTTATCATCACCATTAAATCCACATGTTTTTTTTTCAACTGGTGCCAGCCTCATGGATAGGGAGCCTTACCACCCCGTTCCTAGGCGGGCTGGCTTAAATCCAAATGTTGCAAAGTTGATATATAGCATTTTCAATATTATATTGGCTTCATTTATTTGTTATTTTCGGGAAGAAAACAGATCGCTATTATTTTCCGAATAAAAAATGTTATCATTTACTTACAGTAACATGTTCTTTTCTCTAACCAATATATTTGACATTTAACTTTATCACATTCTTTGTTATAAATGTATGATTATTTGGATCACACTTCAGAATTAAAATCAGAATAAAAAGAAATTAAAAATGGAATAAAAATTTTAATAAAATATGCATTTTATAAGGAATTCAAAATATCATAATCAATATTATTTATATATAAAAATATATTTACAATTATTTTTATATACTAAAAATTAACATTATGATATCTATTATAAAAAATTATTTTTAAAATTGTTAATTGATATTTACTCAAATTTTCATATAATTTTTAAAAACCACTATAAAAATTACTTATTATTTTAATAAATTTTTTTGGGTTAATTACACATAATGTTATTAAACTTTACACTAAATTTCGTTTTGGTTCATAACTTTAATTTGTATCTTTTTTGTTCCAAAACATTGATTTTTTTTTTTTAGAAATGCAAAACATTGATTTTAATTATAGGAAGAAGTCAACCAAAATAATTCTAGCTAATTTAGATGATATGGCACACCAAAGTTATCATATCACATTCTAACTTAACAAAATTTGTTATGTCATATTGTCATAACACCTTTTTCATAAAATTATTGACTATAATTTTACTTTACTTTTTTCTTTTTTACACTCTATTTTATAAAATTATGGTTAACAATCTTATAAAGAAGGTGAAATAGCAGAGTGACATGATAATTTTTATTGAATTGGACTGTCATGTGATAATTTTGGTGTATGATATCATTTAAATTAGCCGAAATTATTTTGGGTGACTTGTCCATATAATTAAAATTAATGTTTTGTAACCAAAAGATATAGATTGAAGTTATAGAACCGAACTAAAATTTTATATAAAGTTTGGTAATCTCTAATACAATTTATCCAAATATTTTTTATTAAAATATTTAAATATTAGTTATAGTTGATAATAGTTTTCATATTATAATAGTGTTGTATTTCTCCCTGATGATGCCCCGACCCAAATCACAAACTACACGATTTTATCCTTTAATAAAAATATCTTACATGGATCTACAGATCGCAAGGTTTTATCTTTTAATGAAAAGGACGCCTTATAGGGGAGTTGGAGACTACTTATAAGGACTCAAGCCTCTCGTCTCTTGACTAATATGGGATATTGTTGCATCATCATTTTAGATTGCATCAGCAAGATCTAGCTAAGATAAGGCGACACGAAGTGTCGCGGTTGCTCAACTCCGCCGTGGTCTAATGAACTTAACTTCATTGTCTTTATGCGCGCGAAGCGAAAGATCTGTTCAACAAAAAAAATTCAAGTAGAGACTAATTAAACAAGAATTGTTTCGTGCCATTTAATTATAACATTTTAATATTATAAAATAAATTTTCATTATTCCACCATCCAACCATCCACATTTAATAATCGTTTCTTGTGCATGCAAGGTAAAATGTAATAGTACTTTACGAGTTGTTTAAATATCAAAAAAATATGGACATTTTATTAAGAAGAGCATAGTTTAAATTTTCTATTTTTCCCTCTTGTTGTATCGAGAATTAACTATCTCTACTAATTATTAAAAAAAACCATAAATAAAATAGTTTAGTGATAACTTTTTTCTAAAAATATTATGAGGTATAGATTTCGATTTTTATTATTATCGATTTAAAAGAAAATAACTGTTAATATTGTATAATCCATTAAAATTTAGATTATATAATTTTCTCATTAATAAAAAAAATTGTTAAAAAAAAAAAGGTAACATGTAACACGTGGGTAAAAAAAAAATCAAATGCGTCACAAAAAGTCGTTGGAAAAATATATAAGTAAAATCTTAAATCTTATCAAAATTTTTTTTTATTTCCATATTTCCATACATAAGCCGGTTCTACCCTGATTTTACTTGATCGATGAGAACACCGAACTATTTACACCATCTGATTGGTTAAATCTTATCAAATTGATGTTCTAACAGCTTACTGCCCGTACACCAAATAATTGCAAGTAAACTAAAAACAACTAATTACCATAAGTGACAAATGGTGGTCACCGGAATTTCAACATCCTACGACCGCTACCGAGAACTCCAATCCTTCGACGAATCAAAATCCGGCGTCAAAGGTCTTGTCGATGCCGGCATCACTAAAGTCCCCCAAATTTTCATTCGCCCACCTGAAGAACTGCCGGCCGCCGGCCGTGATTCCAACAAGAACATCAACACCCAGTTCACAATTCCTTTCGTGGACCTTGAAAACATAGCGGGAAGGCGGAGTGAAGCAGTGGCGAGAGTCAGGCAAGCTGCAGAGGAAGTGGGGTTCTTCCAAGTAGTGAACCATGGGGTGGAGAACAGAGTATTGGAGGAGATGTTAGTGGCAGCACGTGGGTTTCATGAGATGTCAGGGGAGGTGAAGAAGGAGTATTATACTAGAGCATTGATGAGGAAAGTGAAGTATATGAGTAACTTTGATTTGTACGAGTCCAAGTATGCTAATTGGAGAGATACTTTGTTTTGTGTTATGGGTCCTGACCCACTTGATCCTCAAGAATTGCCTTTGATTTGCAGGTAAATGATATTGGATTCATCTTGAAATTTTAGTAAATTAGCATGATTTTGTGACCTTTTCGTTCATCCATAGATAGCTAATTGTTTTGACTTCAACAGATAGTATTTTTTGCTGGTTGAACTTGATGTTGCAGTTGTGAAATTGTAGTATAGCTTCAATTGAAGTTGCCACTTAGCCTTGTGGAAAGGCAATTCTTAACAGTTGTCTAAACCACGTTAAAATTAGAACTGGCCTGGTGTAAGGATTGTTGAACAAATGCAGAAAAAAAGGGCAATTAAATGCTTTATCCTTTTTCGAGTTCCAGCTCTTTTAGTTAAAGGTGATAAATTTTGATAAAATGTGCATCATTCCAATATAGTTTTCTTTTCATCTGTTATTGAGTTTGCAGAGATATAATAATGAAGTACTCAAAAGAAGTTCACAGATTGGGGATAATTTTGTTTGAATTATTATCTGAGGCACTTGGTGTCAAGCCAGAGTATCTCAAAGAGTTTGATTGTGCAAAGGGTCATGCTCTTCTAAGCCACTATTATCCAGCATGCCCTGAGCCAGAGTTGACAATGGGCACTACCAAACATTCTGACCCTGATTTCCTCACTGTCCTACTTCAAGACCACATTGGTGGACTACAAATTTTTCATCAGAATCGCTGGATTGATGTTCCTCCTGTGCCTGGAGCTCTAGTAATAAACATTGGAGATCTTTTACAGGCAAGCCCTACTGATTTGAGTTCTTCTCATCTGCCTTTAATTTTTGTCTGTTCCAACCTGTCACTATGAAGCATACCACAGTATTGCATTAGAACCAGAGCCCTTTAAAAGAGCTGAGCGTGATGCTTTTATGCAGTCAACTAGCTTTGAAGTTTTCATTTTTGTTGGAATTTTATTTTCTTTGGAAGTGAGTTAATTTTAAGCACGTATGAATCCTTGACTGTCATTTCTAGTTAATGGCATATAGTCACATGTCACAGAGTGTAATGTTGTGCTATAAGTCTGAGCCATTTGATTCATATTTGGATTCTTTGAGTCATATTTTCTAAGAGTTTGGAATATGGAGATTGTGAAACTTACATATAAATGCTGTTCAATTTATTTCTTAGACATATATTCCTGCATTTCCATTAGTATTCAACAAATGCCAGTTAAGTTCAATGAACATTTCTAACAGGTTTTTTCTCTAATTGCAGCTTATATCAAATGACAAGTTCAAGAGCGTAGAGCACAGGGTACTGGCAAATAGTATTGGCCCCAGAGTATCCATAGCTTGTTTTTTCACTCCACATCTTTACCCATCAACAAGGCTGTATGGCCCAATCAAGGAACTACTGTCAGAAGAAAATCCTGCTGTATACTGCGAAACTACTGTAAAAGATTTCATTGCTTACTATGATTCAAAAGGACTGGATGGGAATTCTGCCCTTACACATTTCAAGTTGCAAAGATAGCTATAGAAACATAAGGTTAGATGGATTCGTTTCTGGTCCTCATCTGACGGTTAATTTAATAATGCTGGTTCATACCCAAATGCATGACTTAATTTGCTAGAAGCTTTTGTATGTTGCTTATGGCATCACTAGCCTGCCCATTGATAGGTATTATGCATATAAGATGCCAATATACGTGTGTATATATATTACACACATAGACATATGCCATGTATTTTGCCATTGTCTATGATTTCCATCTCTTAAGAGCTCATGTGAGAATCATATGAACATCTTGTCTAACGATTTATTTTATTTGTAATTCTAAATATATCTTTTTAGTATGATTGATGAAACCTTACTTTGAATCAGATTGTATCTAATGACAAGTTCAAGAGCTGGTGCACAGAGAATACTTCCAATTGCAGAGTTCCATGAATTTCGGTCATGGGATTTTTTGCAGGAAGTGTGGCTCCACCTGCAAGGCTATATGGTCCAATCAAAGAGTTATCATCAGAAGAAAATCCTAGTTAGTGAACATGTTGCTAGCCTGCTAGGTTCTTTACCAAACCAATCCATGGGAAGCCAAGCCCTAATGTTGGCATTTACCACAAAGCTGAGCAGAAGGGTTGTTTGACTTGTTTCTGTCGTTCAATGCATGGAAACATGAAAAGCTCAGATTATTCAGTTAAAAAAAATGAAGTTGTAATTTTTATGTTTTTTTCTTGTTTTCTAATTAATGTGCTAGGTAATAAGAAAAATATATTGTGTTCATAAGACATTCAAATGCAATTTTAGATTCTACTATATCTGAGATTCTAATTTATCAATAAATTTTAAGTTATTGGTACTACAATTATCTTTGAAGCATCATCCAAATTGCTTGATAAGTTCACAATGAAGGGAAATTTTTGCTTGTATTGGATGTTTTAGACTCAATGGTGAAATTTGTAATACAAAGATACGTATTTCATTTTTATTGGTCAAATGTGCGATGTGTCATAAATTTTACCATTAGGTGTAATTAGACAAAAAAAAACATTTTACAATAAATGATTTTCCTTAAAATGGTGGATAAATTGATTAATGATTTAAGAACGTAACCGCGCAATGGTAGCTTTTGTTCCATGTTTTCTCATAGAAGGACACCGATACCAAATGCTTGATGGTATGCTGTGCGTAAAAAGAAAGGAACTTGTGGAAACAAACCCATCTGTTGGTAAGGGAATCAAAGATGAATGGACAAAAATTGAGATTATCATTCATATTGGTGCTTCCTTTTTGGCAATTTCAACTCGGTTTCAATAATAGGTAGGCATAAACATTCCATATGTTAAATCAAGAATTTTCGCCCCTTTGCCTAGCATTTTTTTGTCCACTCAATTTTGTCAACATTAACGTCTTAAGTTCAACAGGAAATTTAACTGTCAATTACAAGGAAACAAAGAGTTTTTTTTTTTTTTTTGTTCTTTAATAATGTAAATTCATTTTTAGTCCTCCAGCTTGAAGAAATAGTTGTTTTGAGTCAGGTGTGTTCATTAATTATTTCATTAGAATATGTCAAAGTTAATTACCTACACAATCCTTAATCTAATCACTCTCAAGTACTATTTAATTAATTAATACTATTCATTGACAGAGTCACTGTACTGGGTTCTGGGTCAAAGCCCGTTTGGCCCCTTTGATCTACCTAATAATCATCCTTTATGTTTATAATCTTCTAAATTGGGAGAATGGTATGAGTTGAAATTCAAATAAGACTTGCAAATTCAACTCAACTGTGTTTGTAATTTATTACATTTTTTTACTTAGACTTGCAATAATAATCTAAAATCAGACTGTTAATATTAACATTTTACTATACCCAACAAGTTCATCTTCTATAATCTTTATCATGTAAAATTATTCTGATTTGAATCCATTTTCATTTATTTCATACAATGCTTTCCGAAAGTAAGTGCAACTTCCATTGGGAAATGTCACTACAGATGTTTGTCTTGGTGGCATGAACTTTAACGTTTTTTTTTAGTGATTTAATAGGAAACCAAGTAATCATTTTTTGTGTACATTTTTAGCAACTTCCTAAATAAAAAAGATTTGACATTAGACCTAATTAACAGCATTTATAATTTTTTTTTTTACAATTTAATAACCTAAAACACACGCACAGAACACAGTAAGCATTTATAATTAATACAAACAAATAGTGCTATTATATTTTGACCGAAAAAAATAGTGCTATCATATCGCTTAAATCATATTTTGATATATTTAGTCACATTAAATTAATTGTTATGAGGTTTTTGCCAGTCAAATCAAATTAATTAAATTTCAGTAAGTATTGAATACTACTAGTGATTTAAACTTAAAAATATCATTTATAAATTAAATTAAATTTTAACTCTATTTAAAAATTTATATTTGTGATTTTATTTGAATTGAATGGGATTAGTCTAGACTGTGAAAGCTAATGGTATAAAAGAAATTATATGCACCTTTTTTTTTCATATAAAGTTAAATTTTTTCATGGCATACATATTTGAATGTCTAGGATTTTTAAGAAATGGAGTGATTTTGAAATTGACCAAAAAAAGCTGTTAAAAAGCAGTTTGTGTTAAATGCCAGCAATCTTCCTCCAAGAAATCTTAAGCAATTCAGCTCCCGCAAAATGATGTTAGAAATAATGGAAATTGCGTACCGGCATTTTTTTTTTTTTTGACCAAATGGCATTTTGATAAATGATTTTCGTTTATTTTTATTTTATTATAATTATTATGCCATTCAGAGTTTCAACAGCTTACTTTACCTGTCCCCATTTGTCTAATAATTATAATAATCTCTTCTTTCAACTTTATTTCATGTCATCTCTCTCCATCTCACAATCTTGTTTGTTGCTTTGTACACAATCTTTACTTGCCCACTTACCTTCTTTTTTTTTTTCTGCATTTGCTCAATTTCTGCTTCTGGGTATCTGAAAGATTTGTTCTTTGAGTTGAAAGGTCTTTGCTTTTTTAGTTTTTCTGATGATTTTTAGTTGAAAGGTCTTTGGAGATGGGTGATCTTTTTTTATCAATTGAAGGTTGAAATTTTGTTGGGTTTTTCGTGGAAGAAGAAAAAAGGAATAATGAAGGATTTTGCTGGGACACCTGGAACTTTGACTGCTCTGGTTTTGAGGATTTCACAGTGTATTTTTGCAGCTGGTTCAATTACTGCAATGGCGACCACCTCCACCTTCTTCAATTTCACTGCTTTCTGGTAATTGTTTGCTCTTTGATCATCTTTGTTTTCTCCGCATGTATTGATTGAGCTTCTATTGAATTCAGCTTTTTTGGCTATAGTGATTGTGGTTCATTGGGATATAAAATTACTAATTCGAACTTGAAGAATTTTGAAAATAAATTAATAATTAGATTAGAAGAATTTAAGTCAAGCAATCTGCTGCAAAATCTAGGCTTCTGGGTTTCAATAAACATTGTTGTCTGTTTAATATGCAGAGCTGTTGTCCTGATGAGGCTTAATTCTGTACCAATAAAGTCATAGCTTTGCAATAGCTTATCTCCATTGCCAGTTACAACAGAAATGAAAAATAGAACCAATTCCAAATTTTATATTGAAAAAAAATGGTAATTTTTTTGTTTGTTTGCAAATTTCTTTATGTTAGTTTGAAGGGTCTGTGTTCCTAATTTTTTTTTCCCACCACAAGAGGTTGCCATATTTTCCTTTGCCTCAGCAAATGTCCGAGTCCCTGATTGAAGTATTTAGATGCTAAGCATATATCTGTTTGTAATAGATCATTGGTATCACAATGTGGGGGTCAATTTTCTTTATTTGAACACTACCGGTTTCCAAGTTCTTTCTCTCCATTGTGCACAGGGGTAAATCTTAAATGGAAAACAGAAACAGGGCTTGTTTATTTTCAGTAGTAATTGTTATATTGGCCATTGGGTAGAGCAAACTATTGGAATATTGATCCATGCTGCTTTATGATATATTTAATCAGCTATCAAAAAAAATTAACATGAAATTTCTACATGTTAGACTAGGATATGTTTCCTTGTGTTGAACTGCCTCCAATACTTGACATATGTTACATATTTTCTGTAGTTTACGAAATTTAGAAAAATGGCATATGATGTAAAACTCTGGAGGCAAGGTTGCTTAACTGGGCATGTAAAACAATTAGCTATCTATGATGTAAAAATGACATAGTGTTACATGCAGAAGCTGCAGTAATCATTGAAATGCATAACTGGGCTATTAGATAGTTCAATCATATTTAGCTGCAGCCATTCAGCAGTTAAAAAATATTTGACCGTGAATCTGCAGATCATATCCTATACACTATTAACATCACTGCACCTATCAGGTTCTTAGCAATAAACGTTTTAAAAGATAAGCTGTTATAAGATTATATCTGTACTGTGACAGTAGTTGTTACCGGTTATACTCGATCCAATTCATGTTGTGTTTCAGTGTGACCTGTTTAGTTAGCCAAGTGCAAAACCTTAAGTTAGGAAATGTTAAACTTTACCTGTTTTGCAGCTACCTGATAGCTTCAATGGGCTTGCAAGTCATATGGAGCTTTGGACTCGCATTATTAGATGCATACGCCTTGGTCCGGAAGAAGGTTCTCCACAATAACATCTTGGTCAGCCTTTTTGTAGTTGGAGATTGGGTCAGCCTCTAAAACAGATCTTATATTTTCAAGTCTTTTTTGTGCCGTTAATTTCAAAAGAGTTGCTATTCATTTGGTTGTCATATTAAGAGAAAGATGTTTTACTGCATTTTCAACAGGTAACAGCAACATTGTCTCTTGCAGCAGCTTCTGCATCAGCAGGCATCACAGTGCTCTTATTTCGTGATGTGGGACCTTGTAGTTATTTGAGAGAATGTCAAAAATACCAAATGTCAGTCGCATTGGCCTTTTTGAGTTGGATAACCATTGCAATATCATCTCTAATTATGCTATGGATACTCGCAGCAGGTTAGACAAATATTTTCTGTAGGGGCGAATGCATTTGTTTTGTTTCATATGCGTAAAGTTATCTTTGTCATAGAAATTTTTATCATTCTAGAGTGTGAATAGAAAAGATTACAGCAAGAATAGCAAAACCATAATCACATTGTACTTTCATTTTTATGATTCTTTCTTTCTTTACCTACAAAGTGAGAGTTATTCCAGAAAAACAAAGGGAAAGCTGATTGTTTATCAGTAGATCATAACCTCTTCCATACTTACAACAGTACTGTAATGTGTGTCTGAATTTATCGATATGCCAAAAATGTAAATAATTATGACAACAACCTTTTTTCTTTATATATTTTCCTTCAAAAATAAACTTCCCTTCACCATTCCGCGTGGATTTATAATACATCTCTGGAATTTGCCTATGTGTCCAAGCATATGATTACAAGTTCTAATGAATGTTTCTTGACATATGATGGCCACCAACAGCCGACCAAGAAGTTCCTGTTTGTCTTTGGCAAATAGCATATTGTTGAAATCAATGGTTCTCTATCAGGACTAAACCTGCTATAAATAAGATAAAGGTTAAACCTGCTATAAATAAGATAAAGGTTCAAGCACTATGTCGCATGCTTACTTCCCCTTTTTCTTTTGCATTTTTTTAAGCCGCCTTGATCTTTGTCTAGTTGGAATCATGTGTAACCAAGAAATATTATGCCTTATTTTAATTCTTAAAATGGTATTTATAAGCTGATTTCTAGAACTACGCTATGTAAGTGGACTGTGTGATTCTGTTATCCATGACACGATGCACATAATGTGAAAGCTACCACTACCAACCATATGTAGGGCATAAGATGCTATTACGCGAAATTGTAGAACACACCCTGTGACAACCCACTTGCAGTGATGGATATATGACTAAAGCATTAAGTATTTATTCAAAATTTAAACTATAGGATATTACAATTTGAATAGTAACATAAGAAGAAGTGCATTATTATGCTCTATCGATCCATGTCAAATAGCCTTGTAGCATTTTATGATGTACGAGAATTTTAAAGACTTCATGGATAAAGAATAAAGTCAACTAGCTTCATACATGCAAGTGAGGTCCTAATCCTGTATCCCTATCTCCCATCATCAGAACATTCTTATTTTCCAGTTTCTCGGAAAAGGACGTGATGCAAAAAGTGTGTGCACCATATCAGCACTGCAAAATCTTATATTGACAAAAAAAAAACATTTAGTGAGGTGTTGAACAAAGGTAATTGGCATTTGGCACTTGCTTGAAACATGAGCATATAAAGAAAGAAAACAGAAAAAAACAGTCTGAGAAAATGGCAAATGTTAGTCATGCCAGATGACACAGATTAACACCCTTTTTTAGTGCTTAATGACAAGTATTCCACAGTTTTCCTTCTCACCAAACACGTGAATGCAATTTCATGCTTATAAGTATCTAATTCATTAATTATCAGATATGACCCAGAAATTATATATACATACATATATATATATATATATATACATACATTTTCACAATCCAACTCATTTTCTGATCCTGTTGGGGGGTTGGCTACCTTGTTATTGTTCTTTTTCTTTTTTTCTGTTTTAAATGCAACTGTTGAAGAAGCTGCCAAAGATGTTGATTGAATATGAGGAGATGGTTGTCTAGCTACATGAACTAAAGCCAGTTCCTGAAAACAATTTACACATAAGAGTAAGCGTGCAAATTAATTTCATTTTTGCATATTGAGATTATTACAAGAGTAATTAAGATTTATTTGTATATTTAAGTTTCATCTCATTAATTTGATTTGGATTTGATTCGATCTAATTTAATATGGCTAAGAATAGTTCTAAGAGTATATAAAATTGGAGTGACAAAAATATTCGCTTATATATATTTATATATTGAAAAAGAATCCTACAAATTGAGGTTTTTGACGATTTTTATTATAAATACATTATTTAGTCATTGCTGTAGTTGATGGCATAAAGTGAAAAGAAGAATAATGACTAGAATATGAATGATTCTCTCAAGAAGCAAAATGTTAGTAATTTTTCTTCCT
>CATIWK010251331.1:0-17359 GCA_949634005.1 Mallotus japonicus
TTTATCAACATACCTACATCTCCACCTAACTCTCCCAAGTTAGGATTTTTGAATCACCACAATCTATTATATTAGATTGATTTTTAGAAGTTTGAGTTTTAGGCTCAACTTTAACCTTACAACCAAGAGTTTCATATCACTCTTCAACCCAATTCCCAAGTGTTTTCAATAGAAAAAACACTTCAACCTTTCACACTAGAATAAGACCTCACTTCCCTTTTCTAAATCCCAGAAAATAGAAGAAGAAGAATCTCTATTCTAACAAACAACCCACTCTTAAAAGAGTTAATGAATACAAAGAAATTAGATGATAATTTTGAATGCCCAATTGAATGCTAAGAGAAATTTTTACAACTACCAAGTTTCTTACCATTGAATGAGGTTTCAGGAGTTGTTTATATACCTGAGCATAAAAAATATGGCTGTTGGAGGCATTAAGTTCGTCTACAACCTTCTCCATGCTTCATTTAATGAATTTCAGCTTTTTGCAGAGATTTACTCAGTCCCGGTTGTGATACTCTTAGTCCCGGTTATGATACTCTTAGTCCCGGTCATGATGCTTAATAAAACTAGTCGTTGTAGCTCTGAAGTGACTGTTACTATTCAGGCTTTTTGCCTCATGATACTCAGTCCCGATCGTGACTTTACTTATGATGTGTGTCCCAAGTGAGGTCTTGATCCTGACCCTCAATCGTGAGGAGCACTGGATAAAAAGCTTTTCTTTTCTTCATTGTGGTCACAAGAAGTCTTTTGATGATCCCAATCGGGATACTAGCTCATGATCATGTCTCGAGCATGATCCCAGTCGGGTCAAATGCTTGTGAGGGGTACTGTCCAAAACACTGTCTTTACTCTCAAGTGATCACAAGTGATTACTTATGATCCCGATTGGGATATCCATGCCCTGATCGTGATCATCGCCTGGGATGGTCACTGTCCCAATTTCTATTCAGAGGAGTCTTATCACGAGCTCGGTCTTGGTCGTGACTCAGCTCATGATGGCAACCGTCAAGTTCTTTAAGAGTTTTGTTTCCTTCATGAACTTGCTTTCCAATAGTGCCTATCTTATATACACTAAAAGTACACTCATTAGTCACTCAAAATGTGGTTTGTTAAAATCAAAAAGGGTGATTAAGTTTGATCATTGTAAAAGGTTAATAATCTCCCCCTTTTTGATTTTGACAAACCATTTTTGAGTTTGAAAAGATAAATAGTTGTGCAAGTGTGTGTGCCTTTAAGCTTCCCCTCAATTTATGAATCTATTTTTAGGTTGCTCTCCCTTAATGTATGCATAGATGTTTAATGGTGAGATTGATAATCAATTTTAACAATAAACTTAATAATCAATCATCATACATAAAAAATAGACATAAAAAACACAAACTAAAAAAAATCTAATCATCATGAGGGGCTTCATCATGGCTTGGAGGAGGAGGAGGGTGAGTGAAAGGAGCATAAGAGCACTCATAGCCTTATTTTTCATACAAGAAGTGCACATCATGTTGGAGGTGGGGTATATGCTCATCTACTAGATTAAGATGAGCATTGAAATTGCTCTCCATCAATGACATTCGATCAAAAAGATGGCCCACCCATTATGGCTCATCACCAAAGGCTTGAGGGCCTTGAGAAGAGGTGCCTTCATGCCTAGTTCTTTTCCTTTATGGAGCACCATGTGGTTGAGTCTCATGTTCCTCCTCACCTTGACCTTGACCTTCAAATTGCTCAATTTCCATAAATATCACTTTAAGGTCTTCATTGTAGTCTTAACCTTGAACTTGATCATGCTTCCATACCCATTTCTTGTTGACCAAAGAAAATTTCTAAGAGTTTTTGAAGAAGGTTTCATCAAGAAGAACGGGTTTAGTAGAAGACAAACTGGAAAGATTAATTTGGTAGAATTGGGCTAACTTAGTGACAATGCCACTAATGCAAATAACATCAATTGCACTACACTAATAAGCCATAACATCCATTGCAAGAATCTGCCCAAAGTAATAGGCTCCTTTTCAACAATGCAATGAAGGATAAAAATATCATTAAGAGAAAGAGTTTCGTTACTAAGTCCTCTTGCATTCATGGAGTAGGTGAGGAAACGATGTATGTACCACAAGGCTTTAGATTGGAGGTTTGAAGTCTTGGTATGTCCGGCATGTAAGGTAGAGGCTTGAAGGACACCAACCTTGTGCTAAAAAGAGTGTGGAAGCCAATTTGGGGAAACTTGAATGTGGCCTTCTCTATGAAAGCCAAAGAGGGTATCAAATTCAAGATTGGTCATAAACCATTCTCTACCTCCAAGTTTGAATCTCATAAAGAAATAAGGGTTTTCATCATCATAGAGGATAAAACGAAAGGTGAAAATGGAGAGAAATCCACAATAAGAGAGGGGTAAGAAGGCAAAGGAATAAAGGGTCATAGAGTCCCACCCCCAGGAGAAGATCTCTTACCTCATTATAGCACCCAAGTTCCTTGAGGGTTGATTCACACATATATCTTGATGAAAGGAGGGTGTTCTTTTGAAAGGCACTCACTCTATTTTTTATTTGAGTGGATGTGTAAAAGAATGGTGGATGAGATTTCTTTAATTTTTCCTTTTTGGAGGGGGCATCATGAGAAGAAGAGGGACCCTTGGATGGTTTCTTGGGAGCTGGGATAGGAAAAATTTGCCAAGGAAGAGAAGGAAGAAGAGGGTAATATTAAAAATAAAGTGAAAGTGTGAAGGAGAAGAGAATAAGGTGGTATTTAAAGAGTTAAAGGGGAGAGGAAGAGTAAGAAAAATAAATTCTGGTCAGAAAGTACTTCAAAAACCGTAACTGATTTGGATTGATGTGCCTTTTCAATGCACAAAAATCATTTTTCCAAAAGCTGTCAGGATTAATGTCACGGTTATGATATTTATTATCCTGATCGGGACATCGATATCACGAGCATAATCATGATCGAGAGAGCGATCGTGATTGTCTCTGTTAGTAATATGAACAGGTGTCTCGAACTGGATGGTGAATAGTAATGGTCAGGACATAAGCTCGTGACGACCCTTGAACTTTCAAAAAAGTTCAATTAGGTCCAGAGAAGGTCGCAGAAAAGTGTGCGTGAACTAAATTGACACTAATTTGAATGAATTCAAGGGCAAATTGAATTCAACCAAGACCAAGACTATGATTAGACGTGATTGAGCATGTAAATAAGAATTTTGATGGAAATTTTGATTTTGCTAATTTTTGAAATAATTAATCAATTGAATGAATTTCAATACTTAATTAATAAATAGCAAAAAAATTTAAAAAAACTTGTGGGCAAGAAATAAAGTGTCAAAGGTCAAACATGTGAACAACTTTAAGAATATATAAATGAGCAATGAAAAATTATCAATGTAGAACAAGCATGTAAAACTATGTTAAGAGCAAGTAAATGATAATTTTCATGCTCATATGAAATCAAGTATGCATGTAGTTTAATTTCATGGGAAACCATATCACATTTTGCAGTATAAGCAAGCATTCAACTCATCAAGCATATGAATTGATTCCAAAGTGTATTCACTCACCTAGCAATGATGCAAATAAAAATCACATAAGAATAAGGAATTAAAGTACATGCATCAATGCAAGCTAGAGCCATCTATCATTCCAAGTTCATACTTAATGAAATTTAATATCTCCTCACTGAGAGGTTTGGTGAAAATATCCACAAGTTGATTGTTTGTATCAACAAATTCAAGCAAGATATCACCACATTGCATATGATCTCTAAGGAAATGATGTCTAATGTCTATATGTTCGGTTCTTGAGTTTTGAATGTGATTTTTACTAAGGTTTTATATCACTTGTATTGTCATATTTGATTGGAATGTGATCAAGTTCTATGCCATAGTCCCTAAGTTGTTTTTTCAATAATACTTGTGAGCAACAACAACTAGCCACCACATATTCGACTTCGGCCATGGAAAAGGCAACTGTAACTTATTTCTTGCTAAACCAAGAAACTAAACATTGTCCTAAAATTGACAAGTTTTGGAAGTGCTTTTTCTATTTAGCAAGCTACCGAAAAATTTTGCATCCGAATAACTAATAAATTTAAAGGTTGAACTCCTAGGATACCAAAGCCCTAAATGCATAGTTCCACTAAGGTATTTGAAAATTCCCTTAATGACATTTAAATGTGACTCCCTAGGACATGATTGAAAACTTGCACACAAATAAGTAGTAAACGTTATGTCCGGTCTACTAGTAGTAAATAAAGAAGAGATCCGATCATACCTCTATACCACTTTTTATCAACCGGTTTCCCATTCTCATCCTTAGTGAGTTTGGTGGTGATGCTCATAAGAGTCTTGCTTGTCTTAGCTCCTTCCATGCCAAACTTCTTGAGAATTTCCCTTGTGTATTTGGTTTGGTTGATGAAGATCTCATCCTTACATTGCTTGATTTGTAATCCAAGGAAGAACTTGAGTGCACTTATCATGCTCATTTCAAATTCACCTTGCATTAGATTATAAAATTCCTCATATAAGCAATGGTTAGTAGCACCGAAAATAATATCATCAACATATATTTGAATAATAAGTAAGTCATGTTTGGACTTCTTAATGAAAAGATTTGTGTCAACTTTTCCTTTAAAGAATCTTTTCTCCAATAAAAAGTTACTCAATCTTTCATACCAAGCTCTAGGAGCTTGTTTCAATCCATATAATGCTTTGGAAAGCTTAAAAACATGATTAGGAAAGTCAAAACTTTCAAAACCCGAAGGTTGTTCAACATAGAATTCCTCTTCAATAAAGCCATGCATTTTTGACATGCATTTGAAAATGTTTAAAATTTATGTATGATGTATATGTAATCAACATCCTAATAGCTTATAACCTTGCAAGGGGGGCAAAGGTTTCATCATAATCAATGCCTTCCTCTTGATTGTATCCTTTAGCTAATCTAGCTTTGTTCCTAGTTATGACACCTTGTTCATTCATTTTATTTCTAAACACCCATTTAGTGCCTATAATAGGATGATGTTTAGGTCTAGGAACCAATGGCCAAACCTTGTTTCTCTCAAATTGATTTAACTCTTCTTGCATAGCAAGGACCCAAAATTCATTACTTAAGGCATCATCAACATTTTTTGGTTCAATTTAAGAAATTAAGGTTAAATTAACAATAGATTTAAAATGACATCTAGTGGTTACCCCCTTGGAAGTGTCACCAATGATGAGATCTTGAGGATAAGATTTCTTGAATTGTCATTCCTTTGGAAGATCATCTTTCAAGGTAGATTGAGGCATCTCCTCACTATCTTCCTTTCTAGGATCTTCAAGCTCCAAAGGTTTGCTAGCATTTTCCTCTTGAAGGTTCATATCCATAAACTCATCTACAACATCATCAACACTAACAAAATCCTTTCTAGGATCAAGTGGGTTAGATTCATCAAATACAACATACATTGACTCTTCAACAACTAGAGTTCTTTTGTTAGAAACTCTATATGCTTTGCTAGAGGTGGAATAGCCTAGGAAAATTCCTTCATCGGCTTTAGAGTCAAATTTTCCAAGGTTGTCCTTGGTGTTTAATATATAGCACTTGCATCCAAATACTCTAAGATATGAAATTTTGGGTTTTTTTTATTGTTCCAAAGCTCATAAGAAGTTTTATTTAAAATGAGTCTTTTGAAAACTCTATTTGCTATATAGCAAGCAGTGTTAACGACTTCCGCCCAAAAGTATATATAAAGGTAAATTATGCTCATGAAACATGGTCCTAGCCATTTCCATTAGAGTTATATTTTTCCTTTCAACTACCCCATTTTGTTGAGGTGTTCTAGGAGAAGAAAAGGTATGTGAAATACCATTTTCATTGCAAAAGGTTTTAAAAAATTCATTTTCAAATTCGGTTCCATGATCACTTCTAATAGTAGAAATGCAAAAATCTTTTTTCTTTTTTTTAACTCTTTTTGAAAAACTTTCAAAAGCTTTAAATGCATCATTTTTATGAGCAAGGAAACACACCCAAGTGTATCTAAAGTAATCATCAACTAAAACATATGCATAGTACATTCCACCTAAACTTGCAACTCTAGTTGGTCCAAATAAATCCATATGAATAAGTTCAAGTGTTCTAGAAGTGGATACTACATTTTTGAGCTTAAAGGAATATTTGAATTGTTTTCCCTTTTGACAAGCATCACAAGTCTTGTCCTTAGTGAACTTGAGTTAGGTAATCTAACCATAAGTTCATGCTTACTAAGGTCATCCAAAAGCTTAAAATTTGCATGTCCTAGTCTTTTATGTCATGTCCATGTGTTATGGGAAATAGACATCAAACATTTAATGTCTTTGTTATCAACTTGGCTTAATACATCTGCAGCGCCCTAAACTTGACAGTTTTTGCCACTGTGACGCTTATACTTACACTTTTTCCATTTAGACACTTTCACTTGCCAAAAAAGTGATTTATAAACCATTTTCTACATATGTGGCAGAGTGCGTGTAGTTAAACACAAATGAGCGCGTGACATGAAAAAATTAATGCTGCTCAGTTTACAACAGGCCTTTTAAACTCTTATTCACCATCATCTTCTTCACTGAGCTTTCATCTCCTTCTTATTCTTGACATCAATTGCAATAAGAAAAATTACTAATGAGCAAATCCTCTACTTGTGAAAATATCAAGGAAAATTTAAACGTATAGGAATCCCTACAACCCAAGATTTAACAGCAGCAACAATAGCTTTAGAAACACCATTCATTCCATGACCATCCTCTCCATAACCACCAAGGAAGTAAGCACCCAAGAACCACCCTGTCATCTCACATTCAATTTCTTCATAATTCAAATTAGACCAGTAATAAAAATAAATACAAAATATACCAGCAATAAAAGGGTCAGCAGTGCGAATTGTCTCAAAGTCAAAAACAGAGAAACCATGGCTAAAATCTTCTAATAGCAGAGAACAGAAGCAAAGCCAATACATTTCCACTAGAAAAAAAAGCTATAAGACTGTAACACAGATTAAGGACCATTAAACAACACAAACTCTGAACAATAAGCAGTAACCATTTAAAAAATTTAGGCACTAAAAAAATCACAAGATTTTTAAGATAGATGATGAAAATTAGGCTTTAGAATTTGGGATGTTTGTATTTTGTGATGATCAATTGTCATAACATTCTAACAAAAAGAGCAACAATATTTTATTCATAAGCTATATCTGGCTATAGATTTAATAAAGATAAAGCCTAAACCTGTGAGTCTTCAGTTCTAGAACTCAATTGAGTAGAAGATAAACTACTGCTGCTTGAACTCAAGCCTGAGCATTGATAGAAGATGCTGGCGGCACCATGAACTGATTGGTAATTGAATGATGAGTACTAAATCTCAGCACTACTTGCCCACAAATTGTGCATTTCATCAATATGGTCATAACCATTTGAGCCTTTTAAAGCCTGATGAGTTGAATTCTCCAGTTGGTGATGGAATGTCTAACAATAAAATTGGTTGGTTAATGGTTCAGAGATATCGGGAAAAATGGTAATCATAATCTAAATTTTCACAAGGATAAGATAGGAAAGAAATAATATCGTCTCCATTGGAGGAAACCATTTCTTGATTTCGGTAGTGCTGAAACTATTGATAAGGGTTTTCACAGTTCATCTATTCTTGACCAAAAGGAATTAGAGAAGTTACAAAGTGGGTTTGATTGGGGTACAACTCCTCTTTAGTTGAAAGGCTAAGGGAGAGTAGGTTATTGAAATTTGAAAATAACATTATGGTTTTGTTTTCCTTTTCAAGTGCTGATACTTGTCTTGTGCACATACATGTTTATAGGATCTTTACTAGCAACATTTTTTAGATAGATGATGAAAATTAGGGTTTGGCATTTGGGGATAATTCTTCTCTGAGCTTTAATTTACTAAATTCAATTTTAAACTCTTTTTTTTCCATTAACTAATGTTGAGTTTTATTACGTGGCATCTTAGTCAGTGGGCAAGGAAAAACACAAGCTTCATTGCTTCAATAATCCTGCACAAAATGGTTTATAAATCACTTTGTTGGTAAGTTAAGGTGTCTAAATGGCAAAAGTGTAAGTATAAGTGTCAAAGTAGCAAAAATTGCCAAGTTCAGAGGGCTGCGGATGTATTAAGCCTATCAACTTTATTCAGGTCCATGACATAGACATTGTCAACTTTTTTACCACTAAAAATTACTTTGTCTTTATCTAAGCTACTAACAAATCAATTTTTAGGATAGGAAGTGACCTTATTTCCCATATCACACAATTGACTAATACTAAGTAAATTATGCTTAAGACCATCAACAAGTAATACATGATGAATTGATAAGGATTGAGGGTTACCAATTTCTCCAATGCCTACTATCTTTCCTTTGGCATTGTCTCTGAAGGTGACATGACCTCCATCCTTAGCATCAATCTTGTTGAATTGTTCTTTGTCTCCCATTATGTGCCTTGAACATCCACTATTAAGGTACCACTTGCTTTTAGCTCTTGTGGACTTCAAGCACACCTACACAACACAATTCAAACATTCTTTTGAACCCAAACCTTTGTTGGTATAGGTTGGTTAGTTTCAAAGTACTCTAAAGAAGCAATTGCAAGTGTAATCTTCTATAGAAGAACACATTGCTAGTAGACTTTTGATCATGCAATAGAAACATTCAACATTAGCAAATATATTTCTTTTAGGAGCATATGATATGATTGTTTAGTGTGTGAGACATGCCTTTTGTGTTGTGTGTATTGTTGGTGAGTGGGCTTCCTAAAGATCTTTTGTGCCATAGGAGTATAATTTCCTATTTTTATTAGTTAGTATATTTTTGTTTTCCTTTTTTTCGAAAAAAAAAAAAAATTCACTCCCTCGCTTTTCCCCACCCCATTTATTTTCCTAACTTTCACTAATCCCAAACAAAGTATAAGCCTGGTGGTTGACACGCAAAAATATAAAGAGCCGCTTTTTCAAATGATATTCTCTATATTTATAGACAGAAATTAATTATACAAATTGAATATGATCAAATTTACATTTTGTATGTATTCTCAAAAAAAAATAAAATAAATTTACATTTTGTATGTTATGATATATTTTCTAAAAAATTTAGCCTCACTATTAGTTAATGCTTAGCAAAATCAAAATATTTTTTAAATAAATTTTATATTCTATCGGCCAAATAAAATTTTAAATGAAAAGGTCTATACTCTTAAAACATTTTGATTTTTATAATAATTTTTATAAAAATCAAAATTTTTACACTTTAAAATTATTTTTAAGAATGAAAATATATAGTTTAGAATAATCCAGATTAATAATTTTTTAATGATAATTTTTACACTTTTAAATGAATTTGGCTAATAATTTTTATGCTTTTAAATTATATTTAAGAAAATAAATAATATATACTTTAAAATAAATAATTTATGAGAATAAATAATTTTTAATAAAAATAGTTAATTTTTAAAAAATAATTTTACATTTTAAATTTTAAAATAAAACATTAATTTGTAAAATAAATATAAATATTTTATTATATCAAAATAAAAGATTACAACTGAAAATTACAACCGAAACACATTATATCTATTTATTTATATATCATATCATATCATATCTATCTTATTATCTATTATATTATCTATCATTATTATTATTAATATTATTATTATTACTACTACTATATTAGTTATATTTATAGAGTGTGAAATTTCTACCTAATAGCATATCGAGGATCAAGAGTTTTAATTTGGGTATTCTAAAAATTGAACCCATGGCTATGACCTCTTGATTATGGGCGTCTGTACCTCGTGATTTGAGCTAGGCTTCATTGGCTTTTTTTTGTAATCCCATAGTTCAAAATTTAACATTTTTTATGTAGAAGTTAGAAAGAAAAAAAAAATCTATTGAAGGATTTTTTTTTTTTTGGACCTTTTACCTTACTTGTAACAAAACAATCAGAACAATAATCAGCAAGGACAGTCATATTGGTATGTTCTGATGTTGCGAGGCATTCAATAGAAACAGCTACTTTTTATGTTTTTTCCTTTTTTTTGCTTGAATTTTTCTGAATTGATAATGGCCACACATTTCAACTACCCACAAATACAAATATAAATATAACTAACTATATAGGCAACAAACAACCATACATTTACCTTGTCATAAGCATTCAAGTTGCTTTCTTTTGATATTGAGAGCTACCCACTTGCCTTTCTTATTGATGCTCATATATATGTAATTGTTGTTGCTCTTCGAAAGAAGAAGAAGAAGAAGACGACGACATGCAACCAATCAATTCATACAAATCCATGAGAGAATAGGTTATGCATAGCGACATTTCCTTTTAAAAAAAGAAGTAAAAAATAAAAAAGCTATAAAGGTAGTAACCAAGTAGTAGTCAATTCCTTTCAGTGATATTTAAAAAAATTAAATTTGAATTTTATTATTTTTAATTTATTAAATTAATTTATCTTTTAAAAATAAAATTATTATTATTATTATTATATGATTTACTATAATTTTGACTTATGATATTTTAAGTTTCTGTATTTCATATTTCTTACACTTTAGTTTATTAAATAAAATTATTATTATTATTATTACTATAACTTTAATTTTTTTTGAAATAGCATATGAATTATATAAAAACTCTTCTCCTAAAAAATTCATTTGTTCAACCTATGATGTCTTTTTTTAAATAAAATATTTTAATTAACAAACAATAGTAATAAAATAATTATATTAAGTTATCTTATATATACATTTTTTATTAGATTTAATTTTTTTAAATTTTGTACAATATTAATATTTTATCTTCTCTAAAAATAATTTTATACAATATCTTTCAAAAAATTTATAATCATAATTAATCGCAAGATGATAAAAATTTACTAATTATTTTCTTACTATATTTTAATTGAATTTTTAAAAAATAATAAAGGTATTATTTTGTCTGAATGACAATAAATATTTTTAAGATTAATATTATTCTATACTCTAAAAATTATTACATATAGTATTCTTATTTTAGTTAATAATTAGATAATAAAAAAATTTAATCAACTTATTTTTAATTAAAGTTTAACAAAAAATCTAAAAATAATAAAAGTAATTAAATAAAAAATTTTAATTCTTCTATCACTAAAATTTTATTTAATAAATTTCTAAAAATAATAAACTTCTTATTTTATCTATCTAACAATCTAATATTAAAAAATTAATAGAGTTACAATACAATAATTTATTACAATGTTAATAAATTTTCTATTAAACAAGTGTGGGGATTTTTACACTCCACCCATTTATTTCTCCACTCCTTTTAGTTTTTGAAATTTCAGATTACATAATTACCCTTTATTTAGAATGTTTATTTTTTTTATTAACTACTATTTTTAAAAAATATTATTTTTTTTATCTAAATGTACTATTTAATGTTTAAAATTATAAAACTACTTGTGTTTGAGCATACATTATTTTTTTTCGCATTAAAAAATTTAGCATAGTCAATTATCTTTTTATAAGCACTCTTTACCTTTTAATTTATTTAGAAAATTACAAAACTTGCACCAGTTATAATAAAAAAAAATAACAATCTTTTTTTCAATTTTTATGAACAATTTTTTAATTTTTACTTTTATGAACAGTTTTTTAATATTATATGCACATTATTTTATTTTTATTTTTATTTTTCTTATCATAATTTTTTTTAAAAAATATAAAAATCAAATTACATGATTAAAAATATATATTATAAAAATTTAATGAAAATTTATCATATAAAAAATTGTTGTAATTCTAATTTTTAAGACAAGTGTTATAACATATTAACAATAGAAAAGTCAGCGCTATATTTTTTCTATCAAATAGACTTTTCATAGAATAATTTAATTAGAGTATTTATTGGGATATATTTGATCTAAATTACATGTAAATTTATTTTATCTCTACTTATTGAATTTATGAATACTTTTTATATGATGAATTATTGTTGAATTTTTATAATAATTTTTTTAATCACTTAATTTGATTTTTAAATTATTTTTAAAAAAACTGATGATAAAAATAAAAAAAATAAATTACATGCATATGATATTTTAAAAAAATCTTCATAAAAAATAAAAGATCTATCATTTTCTATAATTGGTGCAAATTTTACAATCCAGATAAGTTAAAAGTTAAAGAGTACTTATAAAAAAAATAATTGACTATATTAAATTTTATTAACGCAAAAAAAAATCAATTACAAGTAGTTTTAAAATGTTAAACATCAAACAATAAATTTGGAAGGAAAATGAAAAAAATGGCAGTTTAGTAATTGTAATTAATAAAAGAATAAAAATTTTCGACAGATGATAGTTATGTAATTTATAATTTAAAAAAAAAACAAAAATAGAGTGCAAAAATTTTCACCCTTTAAACAATTATACAATACCATTTCAAGATTTTAATGTCAACATGTTTTTCCATTCTAAAAATACTTTTATATCTCATAAATAATCAGAATTCTATAAAATATTTTTTCTTAACTAAAAAAATATTGTCTTAATTGATTATTCTATAAAGTTTATTAACTTAATTTAAATTTTTTACTTATTAAATGAAATTCTAAAATTTTGCTATCAAATATAATTTATATTAGATAAAATAGTCCTCCCTTTATAGCCTAGTGGCTGAGGTGATGGATATTGTAAGGTGAGATCATGGGTTCGATCCTCCATTCCCTCCTTAACCTCCCAGTTGTTCAAAAAAAATTTTAAAAAAATTAGAATAGAAAAGATATTTTCAATTGAATTATAATTAAAATTATAATTAATTTAATTTTTATTTGAAATAAAACAATGATACCCCATATACATATTCCTATTATGATAAGGGTTATAATCCTAAAGAAGGATTACTTGGAGAGGAAGAACGTCTAATCCAAATAGGAAGAGAGTCCCTAATTAAGAAGACTTCCAAATGGGAAGATACTCCTCAGAAAGAACACAAACCCTAATCACATGAGGAATCTTATTCCTCTCAAGTTTGAGCATCACTATCTCTATAAATACTCATCACATCTCTTTCTTATTCATTATATTCCCTCTACTCATTATTCTCTTTATCTCTCTAAACTTTCATTACCCTTTTTGACTTAGGCATCGGAGGGTTCATGGGGATCCTCCCCACATCTCACCATGTCCTTTGTTGATTGCTTGCTTGCAGGACTTAGAAGTTCCAGAAACAAGTTATCAAATATAAATTAAACTAATTAAAAAATATATATATCAATAATTAGATTAAAATTATATTTTAATTAATTTAAATTTTATTAATAAATGATTAAATTATCATTAATTTTATATATAAAAAAAAATCTTATACTAAATTGTTCAAATGTTATACAACAATAATCGAAAAGGTTTTTGTTAATTTGTCTATCCTCTCATCTCCTCATACATTTATATCATTATATAGATTATAAATATACTTTTCATTAAAAAATATTTTTGATTAGATTGCATAAAGTACATGCTAAGTTAGGGCAATCAATAATTTCGTACCTTTTTTTTTTTTGAACAAAATTTAGAACCTATTCATATAAATATAACAGACTTCCTAATTAATGTTTTATTGTATGAAGAGTAAAGTGGATGCATTGGCCCTACAAATTAATAACTGAATTTCAGTTTTACCAAATAAATAAATAATTGAAATTCAGTAATGTTCTAATATTTTTTATAAATTAGGAACATTTTCGAATTAACTTATTTTTTATTAGTAAAAATATAATTTATGTTTAGAATAATTTTAAAAATATATTTTTATCCTAATATAATGCATACATTTAGAAATAAATTTATAAGCTATAAAAAATAATTTAATTTTTTAAAAATATTATAAAATAGAAAGTTTGATTTTTTTTTAATCTAAACCATCATCATCTAAAATTCTGATTCGACTGAGGCAGAATCATAATCATAATACAAATTTCTCAATAATTAATTTAATGCAACTGTATATACCATGATTTTACTTACGAAGTTTGAATTTTAATTCATTATTTTTATGGTGAGTTGGAATGTTACGTTCACCTGTTGTGATTTGTTGTATACTGATGATGTACGACAACAACTAATTCCTTTTTTTTTTTTTTTGACCAAAACTAATTCTTTTTCAAGATTTGATTTCTTTCATTTTTTTTGTACTTGGTTCCAATCCACCAACCAATTTACCGAATTACTACATTTGTGTGTGGGTGTGTATATATATATATGTTTACTACAACTCTATAGCCACTAGCAAGATGATTGTTGAGATCTTGTGTTTCTTTATTGTCTTCTTTTCCTTTATTTTCTTCGTAAAGAAACAATGGCATCATCGTCATCTTCTTCCTCCAAGTCCCATGGCCTTACCTGTTATAGGTCATCTTCATCTTTTGGGACCTTTGATTCACCATTCTTTTCGCGACATTTCTGCTCGTTATGGTCCTTTGGTCTATCTCAATCTTGGTTCAGTGCCATGCGTTGTAGCTTCTACTCCTGAACTAGCTAAAGAACTCTTGAAAACACATGAACTTACGTTTTCTTCAAGAAAACATTCTATTGCCATTGATCACCTAACCTACAATTCTTCTTTTGCATTTTCACCTTATGGTCCTTACTGGAGATTTATTAAGAAGATTAGTACATTCGAGCTTCTGGGGAATAGGATGATTAATCAATTTCTTCCCATAAGAACTAAAGAGTTGCACTGTTTTCTTCAAGGTTTTTACGCTAAATCCAGGGTTGGTGAGAGTGTTAATGTCACACAAGAGTTGATCAAGTTATCGAATAATATTATCTCCCAGATGATGCTTAGCATGAGATCTTCTGATACAGAGAGTGAAGCTGAGATTGCAAGAATTGTTATCCGTGAGGTGACACAGATGTTTGGAGAGTTTAATGTTTCTGATTTTATTTGGTTCTGTAAGAACATTGACTTTCAGGGTTTTCGAAGAAGAATTGATGATACGTTTAACAAGTATGACGGGTTGCTTGAGAAGTTGATAACCGAACGTGAGAAACAAAGGAAGCAATATAAACCAAATAATGGAGAAAAGCATGAAGCCATGGATTTTCTTGATATAATGCTTGATGTTATGGAGGATGAGAATGCAGAGATCAAGTTAACAAGAGATCATATCAAGGCCTTGTTTTTGGTACGTAAAACTTCTTTCTTTCTTTTTTTTTTTTCGTTTCTTGTCTTTTAAGCAATTAAAGAATTAAGGAAAAAAAAAAATCCATTCTCTAAATGTATACATCATTCATTCAATCATTTGAATATAATATCCTGAATATAAGAGAATATGTTACATGTATCCTTTGTACAATAGATACAAGATTGAAATATTCCTAATAGAATGAAAATTAATTTATTTTTAGAGCACCAGACAAGCTTGCAATGCTTCACTGGATGATAAATTATAACTATTTAATTAGGTGTATTTTGAAAGTGTTAATTAATGATTAGTGCTGATGATAGAATTTTTTTCCTTTCAGGATATTTTCACTGCAGCTACTGATACAACGGCAATTACAATAGAATGGGCATTGGCAGAACTTATCAACCAACCAGAAGTTCTTCAAAAAGCTAGAGAGGAAATCCATAGAGTAGTGGGAAATGACAGGATTGTTCAGGAATCAGACAATCCGAATCTTGCTTATATTCAAGCCATTTTAAAAGAAACTTTCAGGCTACACCCACCAATACCAATGTTGGCAAGAAAATCAATCCAAGATTGCAAGATTAATGGGTACACAATTCCTGCACATTCTTTGCTATTTGTTAACATGTGGTCTATTGGTAGAGATCCAAAATACTGGGAAAACCCTTTGCAATTTCAACCTGAAAGATTCTTGCAACCCTATGGTAAGGACAACTCGACAAGGTCAATCGACGTTAGAGGGCAGCATTATCAATTGTTGCCGTTCGGAACCGGAAGGAGGAGTTGCCCTGGAATTGCTTTAGCCATGCAAGAACTGCCCACTACACTTGCAGCTATGATTCAGTGCTTCGATTGGAAGGTTAACAATCCTTCTGGAGTTAAGAATGATGCAGGTGATGGTAATGTTGTCGACATGACTGAACGGCCTGGATTGACTGCTCCTAGAATTCATGATCTTGTTTGCATTCCTGTGCCTCTTAATCCTGCTCTTCTCGATCCAATTTGTGCTACCTTCTGATAATAGCGTATTGTTCTTATTTGTGTTTTAAATGTTTTGTTATAGTTATCTTAATATTTAGGTTTTGAACTTTTATTTTTCGCCATATAGGATTATTTTAATCAATAAAAAAAAATTATCTACAAATGTATTACACCGGCAATTGGATTTGAAACATATGAGCATGTGTCTCATTATTATGGATAAAGTATAAAACATTTGAAATATATTCGACAAATCTAACCATCTATGTAATATATGAAGTAGGTAAGAATCGCTAAAAAAAATCAGTTGCTTGATTTTATGAGTCATTTTAAAGTTAATTTGAATATACTTTTCATTTGAACCATATTTTCTTTTATTAAAATTAATTAATAATAAATTAATTTTTTAAATGAATTTTTTAAGATTCATAATGTATGAATATTATTTTAAGATTATAATTAATACTTGAATAATCACAATATTATATTTGTAGCATTTTATTAAAAAATTAAGTATATTGGTGTAATTTATAACTCTAATATCTAATTTTAATAAGTATGTAGTAAAATTTTTTATAATATTTACAAAAATTTAATTATATATATATATATACACACACTAGCTAGTACAACTTTACTTGGCATGTAGTTTATCAATTGCACACTTGTTTGAAAATCATAAGGCCAAAAACGAAAAGGAGTGTGAGCATGAGCTAATAAAGTAAGACCATTATCAACAATGTGTCTAATTTTTCTCTCTAAAATTCCATTTTGCTTATGTGTGTATGGGCATGCAATTTGATGATCTATGCATGTCTGTTTAAAATAAGAATTGAGTTTTTGAAATTCTCCACCCCAATTTGAGTGAAATGCCTTTATTTGCAAATTAAATTGAGGATTAATTAAGGCTTCTGTAGACGGCGGGGTTTAGCGTGCGCCCAAGTTTCTTGCAACCGCGACAATGTTTAAGCTCAGGGCTTTAGGAAACACACTACTATATCACAAAGACATAGCGTGGAGATGATGGAGTCGCCACCCAGGGTAATAACTGGAACAAAATCGGAGGTGGTACTCGATTCTCTAAAAGAAAGCTAGCACCACAACCAGGAAATTCTGGATTCGGAATACTAACTTCTCTTAGTCTCGTGTTCTTTTAGAATTATCTTATTAATTATTATTTTATCCTCTATTTACAT
>CATIWK010251397.1:0-18757 GCA_949634005.1 Mallotus japonicus
TATAAATAAAATGTATGATAAATATATAGTAGAAAATCGGGAATAATAATAATATTTTCTGTCAAAAAATTAAATTGAAAATAAAAAAATTAAACAAAATAAAAAATAGATACATAAATATATTAGAATTAGTTGCAAAGAAAATCTATCCAATAAAATTAATATAATCACTTTTAACCAAATGAGTGCAAAGAAAAAAAAATAGAAATAGATGAATTAGAAATAATACAAAAAATGAAAAATGGTAAGTGTACGAATAAAGGAAGTCGATTGAAAGGAAGAAGCAAGTTTGTTTTTTAGATTACTTTAACTTCACAATTGAAATGACATAGTTATGATTAGGGGTGAGCATTCGGCTAATCGGTCGGTTAATCGAATTGAATTTTCATTAAAATGGAAATCGAAGTCAAAATCGTAAATGTAAGGGACTAATCGATCGGATAAAAAAAAGTACAGCATCCAAGATTTGAACCAAGGCTATATCTTCAGCTTAACAATATGCTTACCATCAAACTAACATACACATATATATATATAAAACCAAAATCGAACTGAACTAGTCGGTTTGTTCGGTTATTAGGTCCGGTTCGATTTGCACACCCCGAGTTGTGATTATCTATAATAATAATAATAATAGTAATTTTATTTAGCTCATTGACTTTTAAATAATATTTATAGGATTACTTGATATTAATAATAACTAAAAGATTATTAAATATAATAATAAAAATATATTTTACTTAATAAATTATAAGATTTTGAACCATCTAATATTAAAATAATTTTTCTTATTTTTATATTTTAAATATAAATTGTGATATAATTGACGTAGTAGTAGTAATAATAATAGTAGTAGCAGTAGCAGTAGCAGTAGTAGTAGTAATAATAATAGTAAAAGTTTTTTTTTTTGTTAATAATTTACTTTTTATATTTCAAATACAAACATATTTTTATCATATATTATTATATATATGTTACTTAATATATATTGACTGAATCAAGTCATCAACACGCATCTAATTTTTCAGTCTTGTCTCGATGACAAGTTTATTGGTCTTGTTTTCATAACAAATGTTGATTAGTTTTTCCTTTTCTTATTTTTGTTCAATGTTATCTTGTGTCTTACTGCTTATTTGATTACTGTTATTCATGGAAACACTGGGAGTACAAACTGAACGTGTTAAAACAGATAGGAAACCACATTGGAAAAATTGTTTTATGTGATCCAAATAGCTTTAGCAATATTTAGAGGAATCATATGCGAGTCAGGGTTTGTATTGACATTCAACAACCGCTAAAAGGAGGTATGAAACTGAAACAATCTTCTGGTGAATGGTTTTGGGTGGAGTTCAAATATGAAAGACTAGCTACATTTTTTTCTCTTGTGGGTTGATCAGACATTCAGAACAATTTTATGAACTTGCGTTCAAGAATCTAAATGTCCAACTAGAAAAGAAGTTTAGAAGCTGGTTGTAAGCATCTACAAGGAGGGTTCAAAATCAGTCCAGTGAAAAATGGCTTCGAGATGAGCTTCTAAGGTCGCCAAAGATTGGTGTAGGCCACTGTGAGATGACCGGAGAAAGAGTTGGTAGAGGTGTGAACGTATATGGTAGTGGGTATCATCATGGCAACATTATCGGGGATCATGGCTTGAATCAAGGCGAGACTGGAGGCATGAACTTGGCCATATACACCCATGGCCAAGAGGGAAATAACCTACAATTTTGTGATAACAGTCAGTGTAGTTTAAATGAAATGGATAAGGCGAGAGTAGTGATTGTAGACCGAAAAAAAAGAACTGCAGATAGGCTTTATGTTCAAACTCTTGAAGTTAGGCTAAGGAACTAGAATTTATGAGTGTGGATTGTCACTCATAACTTAGACCAGAGCCCGCCTATCCTAATATGTTCCTTGGTATGGAATTGTTGTAGGCTAGGCAACCCACGGGCAATTCAAACTATCCAAGACTTGGTCTCTAAAACTAGGCCCAATATTGTATTTTTGATGGGAATTTTAGCAAAATTTGAAAAAGTTAACCGTTTGAAGTAGTAGTTGGGTTTTTCTGGGATTCATATTGTAGATTTCAATGGACGCATGGGTGGCTTAGCTCTTATATGGCAAGACTCTATTCACATTGATATCCTGGGTTCACATTCAAATTATATTGATACCAAAGTCATAGTGGAGCTTGTGGGTTCTTGCTAGTTTATCGAATTCTATGGATTCCCAGAATAAATAGAAGGAAGGAATCTTGGCAACTATTAAAGTACCTTTCTTTTTTGTATTATATATCATGGCTAATAATGGGTGATTTTAATGACATCACAACAAGCAATGAGAAACGGGGTGGTGTTAACAGACCCATGTGGCTACTTATGTCAGGTTATTCATGACTCTGGATTGATGGATTTGGGTATTCAGGGGTACTAATATACATGGGAGCGTGGAAGAGGCACCTCATCTTGGGTGGAGGAGAAGTTAGACAGAGGTCTTACAAATAGAGAGTGGATGAAAAAATTTTGAAATGCTATTATTTAGGTCCAGGAATATACCTCTTCAGATCACTTGCCCTTGTCTCTGGATTTGCATATGTCCACTTTTATTCCAAAGCACAAATAATTTTGGTTTGAAAATTCATGGGTAATGGAGCATGATGCTCAAAATTTGATTACTGATATTTGGGCGAAAGCTGAGGGACTAGATTTACAACAGAAGCTTATGGTTTATACGAATGCCCTTCATGAGTGGGGTGAATCCATTACCCTAAAATTTAAAAGGCGATTAACAGAATGTAAAGCTAGTTTGAAGTGATTGTGTAGAAGAAGAGATGATTGGGGGATTCGAAACTTTCAATTGGCTAAAAAGCAACATGAAATCATGCTCAAACAATAGGAGCTCTATTGGCAACAAAAAGTAAAGCAGATGTGGTTAAAAGATGGAGATCAAAACACCAAGCTCTTCCATTCTTATGCTTCCTCTAGAAAGAAATTCAATTTTTTCCATAGACTTAAAGATGATAATGGAGTTTAGTGTTATGATAATGAGCATATAGGGTAGATTATGATGTCTTATTTTCTGAAGCTATTCTCAGCCTCGAACACTTATGAAGCATATTCATTACACTCTCTAAAAAAAGTGTTAAGAGAGCAGAATGAAGCCTTAATAGTGCCCATCTCTTCAAATGAAGTCAAGAATGCCATCTTCAGCATGTATCCAAACAAAACATCTAGTCCAGAAGGTCTCAACCTAACGTTTTACCAAAAATTTTGGCCTATGGTATGAACAGATGTGACTTAAATGTGTCAAGACTTTATGCAATCATGTACACTACCTCTAGGAGTACATGACACTAACATAGTGTTGATTTTGAAGAAAAAGAACCCATAATTCATGACTGACCTAAGGCCAATTTCTCTTTGTAACATTATATACAGAATATTAGCTAAAGTTTTGGCTAATCGTATTAGGTTGGTGTTACCTTGCTTAATCTCAGCGAGTCAAAGTGCCTTTAATACGGGAAGATCCATTATTGATAATATATTGATTAAAATCAGTCGCCGAGGTAGTCCCTAACTACACAATGAATGTTTTTCTACTCCCTTTGGATCTTTATGATGATTTAGAGAAGATGATGAATAGATTTTAGTGGGGTACTGGCAGAGATGTTAAGAAAGGAATTAGATGGAAACGTTGGGATAATCTTCATGGTCCAAAGAAGTTCAGAGGGTTAGGATTTAAAAAAATTTAGGAATTTAATTTAGTAATGCTTTGCAAGTAATCCTAGAGATTACTACTCAACCAAACTTGTTGGTAAGCAGGTTGTTTAAAGCCAGGTATTATAAGAACACTTCTTTTTTTGAAGCTAAATTGGGTGGAAATCCTAGTTATGCTTGGCAAAGTCTCTAGGCTATACATGAATTACTCAGAAAAGGAGGAAGATTAAGAATCGGTAATGGCGAGGGTATCAATATTTTGTCAGACTCGTGGCTTCTAAATACTGAATGTGGTATGATAATAACTCCTCGTGCAAGTGGCCTTGAATAGGCCAAAGTATCTAGCCTTTTTATAATTGAGCATAAGGTATGGGATGCGAACATTGTCAATGATCTATTTAGTGAAGTTGATAGAGATTATATCTTGCCAATTTTGCTCACATCCTGACAAATGTTAGTTTCTTAGTACTGGAAATTTTTATCTTTTAGTAATTTCTCAGTTAGAAGTAGTTACAGAGCTCTTCAAGGTGAAGTGTAATTAAGACACAAAGTTAATTAGATGGTTATTTGGAATTTACAAACTCGAACAAAGATAAAGAACTTTCTATGGCGGGTCTATTCAAATTGTTTGCCTTCTTATACAGCTCTATAGTCTCGAAGGGTTCCAATTGGTATTCAATGCCAAGTGTGCAAAATTGATTATGAAAGCAACTTACACTGCTATTTTTATGCTCCTTTACAACTGAAACATGGCTCAAATAAAATCTTTCAATTTATTTCCATCAACATCAGTTAGTAAAAGAGTGGATTTTCTGCTGGTTGTCTCGCCTTTCTAGTGAAGAGAGGTCCCTGTTTGCTGTCATTTGTTAGAACATTTGGAAACATAGGAATAATTTGGTTTAGAGAGGAAGGACAATTATAGCTCATCAAATTTTAAATTTTGTAGGCTCAATTCAATGTCAGTGGAACAATATAACTATTCTGAATCAAGGTGCATAATAGAATGTCTATTCTTTTGAAGGTCTTGGTAGGGATTTGGTGCGAAAAA
This sequence comes from Mallotus japonicus, assembly GCA_949634005.1. NCBI lineage: Eukaryota > Viridiplantae > Streptophyta > Magnoliopsida > Malpighiales > Euphorbiaceae > Mallotus > Mallotus japonicus. Next base: position 4,762 of record CATIWK010251397.1, read on the forward strand.
ACCTAGAGCAGGTTACTTGAAGATGAATGTTGATGTTACACTTTTCAATGAACAAACAATTGGTGTTGGTTTTATTCTTTGTAATGAACATCTTTTATACCAAAGGAAGCTGAAGCCATTTCCATATGAGAAGCTCTTACCTAGATAAAATGATTTCATCTTGATTCGATGATTGTTGAATTAAATGCTCTCTCTGTGGTTTTGAGCATTTTAACTCCTTCTATTGTTCACATCCTTGGTTTAATTATTGATGATATTATTTGTCTTTTAAAATAATTCAAACAAATGCATGTAAGCTCTTCTTCTTCTTTTTGATTTTTGCCTTTACCCATACTGGCTATCACATAAGTGAAGATCTCAAAGGTTTTTTTGATCCTATTACTTTCCCATTCTTAAGAATGGCCTTGGTATTTGGTAAGAGAACCTTCAGAGATAAAAATAGTCTTTTTACTGTTATCTTTGGCTGGATCATATCACAACCCTTGCTTACTAGTTTGACATTTAAAGTTTGGCATCTCTAAAATCCCATTTTGATACCATGGATAACTTGAGGAATGGGCGAATAAAGAGAACAAGAAGCCTGACTTTGAAATCTTTGCTAATGTGGTTAACTCCATTGATAAATGAAAAGGAAAAGAACTAGAAGAAATCACAGCTGATGAGATCGAGGAGATATTGAAGAACATGAAGATGGAAGCTGAAGCTGCAAGTTGTGAAAATGTTGTTACGCTCATCAAAGCTAGCATAGATGATTTACTTTTTAATGATGTTTATGTTTCTGATGATGTTTGTATTGTTGAACTCTTTGAATATGATGATGTACTCACTACTATGTTTAATGGAATGAAATATGATTTTGCCTATTTATTTGATGTTTATCCTAACGATGATGTGCATTTTATCTATAAGCATTTTTAACATTCACTCCATAGACACTGAACCATTTAACATTGGCATGGAGGATGATCCTCGCACTTTGCACATTCCAAAAGATGTTACCTTAAGGAAAGGAGAGAATTAGAAAAAATATTATTAAAATATTTAAAAGTATTCACTCGCTACTATGCTAGCTCAGGAAATAGAAGCACGAGCTAAACACGCAGTTTACTACTTGAGTAAGAAGATGCTGCCTTATGAGAAAAAGTATAGTCAGGTCGAGCAGATCTATTTGGCAATGGTTTGGGCCATAAGGAAGCTGAGGCGCTACTTATAGTCCTACAAGATCCGAGCAGTCTCAAAGTTAGATCTAATAAAACACTTGTTTGAAGCACCTTCACTTGTTAGAAAACTTGCTAAGTGGCTGGTGTTACTGACAGAATTTGATGTTGAGTATCTGTCTAAAAAGACAATTAAAGAAAGAGCAATAGCCGAGTTTCTAGCACTGAACTCTACTTTAAATGATCAGGAGATAGAGCTTGAATTCCTAAATGATCTTACCGCATTAATTAAGATTTAAAGATGGCGCATGTACTTCGATGGAGCAGTAAACCAGTTCGAAGCGGGAATAGAAGTAATTTTGCTAACTGCAGAGAATAAAGTAATTCCCACAGCAAAGAAGCTGGCATTTTGGGTTACGAACAATTAAGCAGAATATGAAGTGTGTGATGGGAATGGAAGCGTTGATGGCCTTGAAAGTTCCAAAAGTAGAATTATTGGGTGATTCGATGCTGGTAATCAATCAGGCTACCGATGAATGGGATCTAAAAGAGCCACACTTGAAGCCATATCTAGAGCATTTGCAGCAGTTGGGATAATCATTTTAAAAATACAGATTCATCCATCTGCTAAGAAATCACAATCAAATGGCGGACACTTTAGCATCATTAGCATCATTTTGGGATGGACCGACAACTATACCCATGAAGCCTTTAGTGTTACTGAAGTCTAATCAGCCGTGTTATAAGAGTGAGAGGGTAATGGAAGCAAGAGTGGATTAGAAGCCTTGGTTATATAATATTTAGCAGTATTTGGACAAGCGTGAGTACCTAACAGGTGCAAGTGAGAAGGATAAGATAGTTGTCAGAAAGCTATCAGCAAAGTTCACCCTCCATCAAGGTATTCTGTACAAGAGAGCTTCAATTGAGATGTAATTGCATTGTCTGGACAAGAACGAAGCAAAAAAGGTAATGACATATGTTCACGAAGGAATTTATGGTCCGCACATGAATGAAATAATGCTAACCATGAAAATAATGAGATAAGGGTTCTTCTGGATGATAATGGTCGAGGATTGTGTTAAATTCACCAAGAGATGTCACAAGTGCCAGATTCATGGGGACGTCAGCCATTTGCCTCATTTAGAATTACACACCATGTCCTCTCCTTGGCCTTTTTCAGTTTGGGGACTCGACATCATAGGAGAGATTCATCCTACAACCTCTAATAGACACAAATACATTTTGGTCGTGATTGATTACTTCACAAAATAGGTAGAAGCTGAATCTTACAACAAACTAGGGGCAAAGCAGGTAGCTAAATTCTTAGAAAAGAATTTATTCTGTAGGTATGTGATTCCTCACCACCTAATTTTAGACAATGGGGTACAATTTCAAAGAGAAGTACGGGCAGTACTTGAAAGGTATAAGGTAAAGCAGTACAAGTCATCGCCCTATAGGCCACAGGCTAACGGAGTAGTGGAAGCAGCAAACAAGAACATCAAGAAGATCCTCTCGAGAATAATAGAAACTCATCACGATTGGGCTAACAAGTTACCATTCGCTCTTTAGGGATATCGTACTACAATGAGAAAATCTACGGGGGCAACTCCCTTTTCATTAGTATATGGAATAGAGGCTGTGCTTCCAATTAAAATAGAAATCAAAGTTTCCCGAATTTGATCAGCAGCTTCAAGCCAGGATTCTCACTTCTAATTAATCTAATTCTTGAAAACCTCATGAAAGATAGAAAATCCACCAAAGGAAGAGTTATAGGGAACCGAGATGTTCGGGTAACCTACGATTATCATATTAGACCTTGGAAGAGGATTAAATGCTACAAAAAATAAAAAATACAAGAAAAATCATACTCAGACTACTCCAATGCTCAAAATTGAGTAAGAGTATCCAAGGATCCCTTGGCAGAATTCATGCTAAGTAATATAAGAAAGGCGGGGAATAACCAAAAAGGGAATAACTAAAAAGGGAAAACCAATGTAGAAAAGCAACTACTCCAATGCTCTCCAAAAAGAGAGTAAGAGTATTCTAAGAACTCTTTGACAATATTCACGTTGAATATCAAAAGGCGAGGAATGCTTGAAAAGAGAAAATGCTCTGCAAAAGAGTATGATCAAACACTTACTTTCAAAGGGAATGACATGATATCAAGGGTTCCCTTATACGTTATGATCCTCAGCGACCTCCTTTGGTGAATTCTCTTCTAATCATGTGGAACGCTTGCTCTCCACTCGATAATCATAAACATCCTTGGCAAAGGGATGTTGGTCAAACCTTGGAGAAACGACGAAAGCCACATCAGGGTGAGACAGCGAGAGCCGGATTGACTCAAATTTCCTGATACGCACTCCTCACAAACAAAGGTAAACCACCGAATGTACTAACAAACTAACATACATCATAGTTTTTAAAACTAAGTTGCATCACAACATCTTGATTTTACAAACACCACAATCACACAACAACACTCATAAAATTTTTTAAAATTTACTCTCATATGTTGATAAGCACCGGTTTGATCGATGTGTGTGGAGTTGCGGGCTACCTCAAAAATTTTCACCTCATCTGTTTTCAAAATTTTCTCTCATATATCGACAAGCACTGGTTTGATAGATGTGTGTGGAGTATGGGGCTACCCTAAAAGTTTTCACCTCATATGTTAGCATGAAATTTGCACTCATATATCGACAAGTGTCGGTTTGGTCGATGTGCGTGGAGTAGGGGCTACCCTAAAAGTCTTGATCACACCCGTTTTCAAAATTTGCTCTCATATATAGACAAGCACCGGTTTGATCAATGTGTGGAGTAGGGGGCTACCCCAAAAGTTTTCATCTCATTTATTTTTAAAGATTGCTCTCATGCATCGATAAACGCCGGTTTGATCGACGTGTGTGCAGTAGGAGACTACCCAAAAACTTTTTCATCTCATTTTTTTTCAAAGTTTGCTTCCCATGCATTGACAAGCACCGACTTAATCAACGCATGTGAAGCAGGGGGCAATTGTTGATACACAAATTTTAACGGTCCCTCAAAAATTTGATGATGAAGGATTTCTATCAATCAGACAGGGGGAAAGCTCCTTCAGGAGTTTTCTCGGGCATGCTTAAACTGAGAAGAAACCCGAAGAAACCAAAAAGCAAAAAAAAAAAAACTCAAAAAACCCAATTTGGGCTTAAAAAAGAGAAAAAAAGTAAGGAAAACCCATGGGGACGAGTCAACCCATGAGTGTGGGTCATCAACCCACACTCATAGGTCAAATGTCCTATAGGCCTCCTGCGTGGGTTTAGGACCCAAGCTTGTGGGTTCTAGACCCAAGAGCATGGGTCTAAGGCTTGTATTGTTAAAAATATGAATTTTTCCTCATTGGGGGGGGGGGGGGGGGGGGATTTTCTGACATTTTTTAAGAATCTCTCTTAAAGAGAGAAAACACCACTAGTTTTGGATGAATTTCCAATCTCTCTCTCTTCCAAGGCATTTGAAGACCCATTTTACACCCAAACACAACTAAAAATCATTTTTGTCTTAGGATTTAGACTATTAAATCCAAACCGAGCTCCTTCTAAGTCAAAGCACACATCAAGGGTAATAACTCGGTCCCCCTGAGGGTCTCTTAATCATTTTTAATTAAAAATAGCATTTTCATCATCTTCTTCATCTCATTTCTTCCATTTTATCATTTTTTGCATTTTTATTTATTTTATTATGAATATTTATTATATTGGTAAAGTTATGATTTTTGTGGTGATTTTGAAGTTTGGATATAAGATATGTTGAAGAAGTGGGTAGTTCGGGTGATTCCGGGAGTGTTTGCATTATTTTTTCTTTTATATAAAAAATGGGTATTTCAGTATAAAGTTAGCATTTTTATTATTGTTTTTGCATCATTTTAATTTATTATTTTCATTTATGTAATTTTATTTATTTATGCATTTATTACTGTATTTTTATTATTTTTGCTATTTTTATTGTACTTATATTTTTGGAAAAAGTACGGAAAACCACTCTATGGTTTCACGGTTTTAGACTTTTAAGTACGTGATTTTTTTTGTGACACTTTTAAATATATGTTTTAGCCGTTATATACTTTTCAGTATATGTGTCTAACACTGTTAACTTCGTCCTATGTGGCGCCTAAGTGTCAGCGCCACATAGGACAAAGTTAACGGTGTTAAATGCATATACTGAAAAGTGTGTAACAGCTAAAACATGTACTTAAAAGTGTCACAAAAAAAAAACCACGTACTTAAAAGTCTAAAACCGTGAAACCACATGGTGCTTTTTCGTACTTTCCCCTATATCTTTTATAGTAAATTTGGCATTTTTATGGTAAAAATGTCATCTTTATTATTTTTTCCATTTTTATTTATTTATATATTTATTTATGCACTTTTATTATTTTTGTTGCATTTTTCTCATTTTTGTTGATTTTTATTATTTTCATTGTCCCTTTTGATAAATTTATTATTCTCATCATAAAATCCACATTTTTATGGTGAAAATAATATTTTTATCATCCCTTTTATTATTTTCAATTGCATTGTTATTATTTTTATTGCATATTTATTATTCTTGCCATTTTTATTGCTTCCTTTGATAAATTTATTATTTTTATCATAAGGTTAACATTTTTATGGTAGGAATAATATTTGTATCACTTTTATCATTTTATTTCACTTTTCCTTATTTAATTTCTTAATATTTCCCTTGCCATAAAATCCCTTTTTTTTATAATAAAAATGATGACTTCACACCAAAGTACCCAATTCCCAAAATCTTGCATCATGCATCTCCATTAATATCCTTGTTTGTTTATGTGCTTAGTCATCTTTATTTATTATTTCAATTATGGATGAGTGAAATATATAGAATCATCCTAAATGTGATGTGTGCTTGCATGTGTATGAAAACTAACCCTTGTTTTGCAGGTTTATTAGAATAGGATTTTTATTTCCTTTTTTCCATTTTAATGTAATTGATAGAATAGGCATTCTCAAGGCAATGTAATCCCTAATCCCGTTCCCCCCTTTTTTTTTGGATGTATTTATTAAAATAGGCTTTTTCATGGGTTGTAATTCTTAATCCCTTTCCCCTTTTCTTTTATTTTGCTTATTTGTATGTTTATTTTTGCTTACCATTTCTTGCATGCTTGTGTGCTACATGCTAGGTGCTTACTTGCTTACATGATTATTTGCATGATTGATGAATGCTTGCTTATTTATTTATTTTATGATGAATGTTCGTTAATCCAACTATCCCCCGCTTCAATTTCCAATTTAAATTGACTAATGATCAAGTGTGGTAAATGCATCATAAAACTGAAAACAGGGTGAATTAGTGAATAAATAAGCAATATGTGTGATAAGAAATAGGATAAGTAACTCTTACACCCCGAACCTGGATTCTCTAGTTAAGGAAGTGGATTTTTAATTCTCTTTCTTTAGATTTAAATCGGGTGGCGACTCCAATTTATGAAGCCTATTCGGGCAGGCCCTCCCACAAACAATAACAAACCGATAGATGGGCACCATTAGCCCGTGTGCCCTAAGAAACACACTGATCCTGTGTTCCCGATAAAAGCTAATCTCTACAGATGTTAAGGTACATAGTTAACCAAAAAGGATTTAAAGTCGATCTTAACAAGGCAAAAGTAATAAAGAAGAAGCCGGTACAGAAGATAGAAAAGGAAATCAGAGGGTTAGTTGCAATTAATCAATAGATTTATAGCAAAATTGACATCCATTTATGAATTGATCTTCAAGCTACTTCGAACGAATCAGCCTATGGAATGGAATGAACAATGCCAACTTGGTTTTGACAAACTTAGTGAATTCACCCATATAAAAGCCGTTAAAAAAAGAAAACCTTTGATCCTCTATTTGGCAATTGATGGGAACGCCATTGAAGCGATGTTGGCTCAAGAAAGGGATATAAAAGTGGAGCATGCTATCTATTATCTGAGTAAGAATATGTTACTGTATGAAGAAAAATACAGTAAGGTTAAACAAATTTGTCTGGTAATGGTATGGGCCATGAAGAAGTTGAGACATTATTTCCAATCCTACAAAATTCAAGCAATATCCAAAATGGATCTGATGAAGCATTTGTTTGAAGCACCATCATTGATTGGAAGATTATCTAAATGGTTAGTGCTATTGATAGAATTTGATATAGAATACCTAACTAAGAAAACAATCATAAGAAGAGTGGTAGCAGAATTCTTAGCCTTAAACCTAATTTTGGATGAAGAAGAGATTGAACTTGAGTTCCTAGATGACTTAACTTTAGCCACCGAGGTGCAAGGATGGTGGATGTACTTTGATGAAGCGATAAATCAATTCAGAGCAGGAGTTAGGGTAATTTTGGTAACACCAGAAAAATGAGGTAGCTCCAATAGCCAAAAAGCTAGCCTTCAAATATGAGCTTGCATAACAGGATTAGAAGCCTTGATGGCACTCGGGGTGATAGAAGTGGAAGTCCTAGGAGATTTGATGTTGGTAATTAATTAAACAACGGATGAATGGGATACTAGAGAACAATATTTGAAGCCATACCTAGAGTATTTAAGACAATTGAGTTAGTCATTTCAAAGGTACAAGTTTATTTATCTACTAAGGAATTACATTGAAATGACAGATACTCTATCTTCTTTAACATCAGTGTGGGATGGATCAGTCAAAATACCTGTGAAGCCTTTAGTATTATTAAAACGGAGTAGCCATGTCATATGAAAAAGTCAATGCTGGAAATGAGAGTGGATCAAAAGTCATGGTATTATGACATTTAATAGTATTTGGACAAGTGACGGTATCTAGAGGGGGCTAGTGAAAAAGATAAAGCAGTCATAGGAAAGTTAGCTGTAAAATTCTTATCATATCAGGGCATCTTATATAGGAGAACCTCCAATGGGCTGCAACTCAGATGCTTAGATGAGAATGAAGCAAAGAGGGTTATGACCGAGGTTCACGAAGGTGTTTGTGGGCTGTACATGAATGGACCAATCTTGATAAAGAAAATCACGAGACAAGGATTCTTTTGGATAACAATGATAGAGGATTGTGTCAAGTTCATGAAAAGTTATCACAAGTGTCAAGTCCATGGGGACGTCAGTCACTTACCCCATATGGAATTGCATACCATGGCATCTCTGTGGTCTTTCTCAGTTTAGGGATTAGACATCAATGGGGAAATTCATCCAGCAACATTGAATGGACATAGGTATATCCTGATTGTAATTTACTACTTCACAAGATGGGTAGAAGTTGAATCCTATAATAAACTAGGGCAAAGCAAGTAGTAAAGTTTCTAAAGAAGAATTTGTCCCGTTGATATGGAATCCCTCATTATCTAGTGTCAGATAACGAAAAATAATTTTAGGCTGAGGTGAAAGAGTTGCTTAGGAAATATAAGGTGGAACATCATAAATCCTCACCATACAGACCACAAGCTAACGGGACAGTAGAAGTAGCAAATAAGAACATAAAAAAGATACTAGCCAAAATGATTGAAACACATCAAGATTGGGCTAACAAGCTACCTTTTGCTTTGTGGGGGCATTGAACCATATTAAGAACTTTAATAGGAGCTAAACCTTTCTCTTTAGTGTACGAGGCATAAGTAGTCCTCCCAATCGAGATTGAAATGAAGTCTCTCAGAATGATAATCAAAGCCGAGATACCTAAGGTACAATGGGATGAGTAAAGGCATGCACAACTGACACTCATTGATGGTGAGAGGTTGAAGGTACTATACCATACTCAACTTTACCAAGGGAGAATTACAAGGGCATTTAACAAAAAAAAAGTAAGATAGCATGATATAAGAGCCAGAGATTGGGTTATAAAACTAGTAAAATAAAACCTTCATGATCCGAGAGGGAAGTTTAGATCTAATTAGGAAGGTCCTTATTTGGTCAAAATGGTATTAATATGATGAGTAGCACAATTATCAAACGTCGGCAGGAATGAGTTCTCTGAACTGGTTAATATCGATCATCTACTACATATAATAATAAATACATATATAAGAGAGGAAAAATACTTAACTTGAAAACCCGAAAGGGCTAGCCAAGGACAGGGGTATTGTCATTTTGAAATCTGTAAAGTGCAACCATGCCTTTATTAAATGAAATTTAGTGCACAAAGAGGCAAATGAAGAATTTGCATAAGCATGAAATGATAAGTTGTCTGAATCAGTCCTCAAAAGGCAAAATTGATATTCAATAATAAGATACTCCATATAATATAATCATTTGTAAGCATTGTTTAATATTTCATAATTCTCCAGTTTTACGAGGTACTCAAACAAATAAAAAGGATATGATATAACTATCTCTAGAACCTACGAAAAAAGGAAGAGTTATCGATCGAGGGAACTAAATGAACTTGCCTACCAAATACCCAGTGCATGTATGCATTATCAATAGAAACATCCCAGCAATTGGTGGAAAACTCTGAAGTGATTAATGAAGCGCTAAGATAACCTACCTCCCTAAAACTCAATCAACTCCAAAGGGATCCTCTACATGACTCCATACTGCCTACACACAAGCATAGGAGAGTAATGGGTGCAAGATCAGAAATTAGAAACAACGATACAGCCTGTATGGGTCTATAAAGTCACATGCTCCAACTGACACCAAAGGCAAACACTTAGTATCAGAAATAATACTCATATAAGCCAACCAATCATCTAAAGTCAAGTCAGAATAAGAACAATCACCAAACCTCATAAAACGTCTCTCCTAGTGACTACAAGGACCATACCTCTAAAAGCTTCCAGTAAGCCTCTTTAGAACACTCAGCCTCTCCTGCAGCTATATTTGGAGAAACAAAGGGCTAACAATAAAGGAAAATGACCCACCAAAATGGATTCTTAAGACTTTTGGTCTTAGAATCTTGAGCTTTAGAACTCTTACAAGTAATGGGGGATGTGGGGGATGAGGCAAAAGTGGCCTTGACAAATATGAGGGAACTTGATGACGTAGAAGCTCCATTAGTATAATTAGGTCCAAATTTCTTCAATGAAAATCTTTAAGAATCTAAAAGATTATCAAGTATTTCTTTTCCTTTATGAAATTTGGAAATGTAGCTCTTATGCTCTAAAATCTCTTTTGAAAACATTTCAATTTCTTTCTTGACTTTATTAAACTCATCTTTCAAAGAAGTTGATGATTTCAAATCAAGAGCGAGTTTCTCATTTAAGGAACTAACATTTGAAAATTCTAATTTCAAATCCTCAAAGCTCTTAGACAACTTTGAAAACTTTTAGTTATAAGACTTTTTCTTTGAAAGTGATTTTTGACATTTCAAAATTAATTTTCTTATTAAGGAGCTCTCATCATCACATAACTCATTACAAGAATTGTCAGATTAGGAGTAAGAAGTAGAGGGTACCTCATAGGTGTCCTCTAATGCCATGAAGCACAGGTTGGTAGCTTATTGTTGCTCCTCCTTTATCTCCGATTCATAAGAGTCATCCCAAGTTGCCTTGAAAACTTTTCTCCTTTCTTTTCCTCCTTTGTTTTTATGCTTGATACTTGGACATTCACTTTTAAGATGAACGAGCTTCTTGCATTCATAGTATGAAACTTTTTTTATTATTCTTGGAGTCATTCCTCTTAGACTCTTTATGCTTGCTCAAGTTTTTCTTCTTTAAGTACTTCATGAAGTATCTTGTGAATGATGCGATTTCTTCATCATCTTCACTTGAATCTTCAAGTTCACTTTCATGATTTGAATCTTTAAGTTCACTTCCATCACTTGAATCTTGTGAAGCTTTAAGTACCAGGCTCTTTTTATGTTCTTTTTTTTTTCCTTGTTATTCCTCTTCCCTATGTCTCAAGGTAAGCTTATGAGTGAGAAGTGTGTCTCTTTAATAAAGATCACTCCGGACTCTTAATCCTTCATGGGTAACACTCTTAAGATTTTAGTTTTGATTTCTTCCTTTGAGTAGTGCTTCGCTAACTTCCTCAATGTGGTTAGAAGTGCATTCAAATGGTTTATCATCCTCGTGATAGATTCATCGGGCTTTATCTTGAATAACTCATATTCATATACATGAAGTTGCACCTTCTTAGATCTCACTTGAATATCTCCCAAATTTTCTTTGCGGAGATACAATGTTGCACCTTCCCACACTCTTCTCTTGACATTGAAACTAGAAGAACAACCATTTCCTTTTTGTTCTTATAATTTTCTTCCTTTTTATCTATAGTCCACTTCTTTCTTTCCTTTGGAACTTGAATGCTCTCCACCATATCCAAAGGAGGATTCCACCCATCAATAATCATATCCCATAATCTAATGAGATCACTATCAATATATAACTCTATTTTGTATTTTCAAAAGGGGTAATCACTTTCATCAAAAAATGGTTTATAGGTTTGGAAATAAAGAAATTCACTCCCCATGATCTTTTATCTAGCAATGAAAGTCCTAGACTCCTCACTCTGATACCAATTATTGGAGAAAAGATAGAAAATTAAAGAAAAATAAAAGGTGATTTAGGAGAATAAGAATAAGAAGGAGAATTGACATATGAATTTAAGGAGTTCAGTTTCTCAATGAACCTATGTCTCCACCTAACTTAACCTTAATTTAGGGTTTTTAATCACCCACACCAATCTTTATTCCTAAAATTGATTACAAAATGGTGTTTTTAATGGCTCACACCAAACCTTACAATAATGAGTTTTCTAGACTCACTCAAAACTTTTTTTAAAGTGTTTTCAGGGCTCACACTTAAACTATCCCATAAGAGTTTTCAAGACTCACTCAAAACCATTATAATATGTATTTTTCATAAGGGCCTAACACTAACCCAAGTTGATTGATCCTCACTACCTCTTTTATTTGCCCTAAACAATTTATATGAGAGAATCCTAGTAATTAATCACACACTCAACTCCCATTAGATGGGTAAATACAAACTTAATAGGAATTTATTTACGAGAAATGAATACATAAAAAGAAATATGAAAGAAACTAAATTTGGCTCAATGAATTTTTATAAGAAATTAGTTTTACCAACTCTCTAACTCTTTGAATGAAGTCTTGAGCTTGTATTTATATTGGAGGGTGCAAACCTAGCTGTTGGAGCTTTGATTTTTGTCCCCAACAAATCTCTATTTTCATTTAATGTTTTTCTTAATTTTTATAAGAAAAATACTCCTCGCGATCGTGAGGAGAGGTGTCACGATCATGGCCTTTAGTTTTGTAGCCGTTGGAGCTTTGAAATAGTCAAGGTTACGACATCATCAAGGTGACGCTCATGATCCTGATCACGTCCCCGACAATGCCCATGAGCGTCGCTTCCTTTTTCTTTGACTTGAGTTGTGCTTGATCGGGATTGTGATTGGGATGCTCACGATCGTGAGGGTGATGCTCATGATCGTGAGGGTCACTACCACTTCAGATGACATGAATTCGACTCTCATTTGGCTCATGATGCTCCTCATGATCGTAACCAAGATCATGAGGAGTTTTGTTTTAACCCATTTGGCTTTGTTTTAACTCTAATTTGTTGCTTATTGATTATGACTTTGATCCTAAATTATACGAACACTTGAATAGACATATTAGTAAACTAAACTTAATTATTAAATTAAAAACCAAGGATAATTAAATATTGATCATCCAAAGGTCAAGAGATTATATAGATATTAAGCTTTTAAATCATTCAACTGAAATTTTCGAAAGTGTCCTAATTAATTAGTATTTATCAGTAAAAATTGATATGTAAAATAGCGAAAGTTTAAAAATTGATGTATAAAATTACTAAAAATTTATATTAATTTATTAAAATGTAAAAAATTTCTCAAACTAAAAGTGTTAGCACCAATTTTGTGGATAAATATTTTTATAAACGTGAAATTTTAATTGGAATAGAACTTTTTAAATTTGAAAAGTTATTTTATATTAACTAAAAATTATATATAAATTATTAAAAATAACAAAGGATGTATATATATCACTCTCTTATGGATGTTTTTTTTAGTCTGTTCAAGTTAAAAGATATCGATTAAGGATATGATCTACCGCCTGTCACTACAACAAAAACTATTTATAACAACAATCATCAAATGTTACAAAAAATTAAAAAAAAAATGTTATTATAGATCTATACCAATAATTTTTACAAAGGTTTAAAGGTTGCTTAATCCAGTATAGCTATATATTAAAGTAACATTTTTAGAATTTGTTAGTGTTCATTTTTTGCAACATTAATAGTAATCTTTTGTGACATTCTTTTATTATTATAATAAATTTATTTAACTAACATTTAATAAATATTACAATAGAATAATTATTAAATGTTAGTATACCACATTATTGCAACATTTAAGAAATATTATTATAAAATATTAATTTTATATTCATTCAATTTTAAATTGAAAAATTATATAATTACTATTTAAAATTTTTAGTATTATTTGACAAATTTATTTATTAACATTTAACAATGGACGTTTATTGAAAATTAAATTTGTATGATTCCATTTTAATTTTTATTATTACTTGAAAAAGAAAACACACACACATAAACACAATGGTATTGAAAAAGAATTTATTTAATGCCTATATATAACAATAAATTTAAGAATACAATGTAAAAAAAAAAGGTCTACAAAGTATTTACATAACTTAAGTATAAATCTACTTTCTATAGCGCGATCTTCTGAAATTAGAGTAGAACTGCACAAAAACTAAAGGAAGCGCTGTCAAGAATATGAAGCAAATGCTTTATACAATAAAAAAAATAGTATGAAATTGAGACCCGTCAAAGTGAGCACCAATGGCGAAGAGAACCATACAGCTCTAGTCCAT
>CATIWK010251432.1:0-10432 GCA_949634005.1 Mallotus japonicus
TATTGTAGTATGTAATATTGTTTTTATAACTGAGACTGTCAGTTAAAGAATTGTATACTGTTATACTTTGTATCTTGTTATAAGATCTTATTTTATTAATTAAAGTTTTAATTACTTGGTATTTTCATGAGTTATTTTATGTGTGTTTTATATTTAAGGCTTGCTACGGGTTCTGGTTATAGTAATTCCCGTTCCCTAGCACCGGTCAGGACTCCCCGGTTTGGGTCGTGACAGATCTAAAATAATTTTTTAAAAATATAATTAAATCCTTCAAAATAAAAATTACATAGAATTGATATAATTAATAAAGTTGAATGAACAAATTAAAATGACTGTTAAAGGATTTAATTGATAACTCACTTAAAGTTACAATAGAACATTTTTTTTTTGACAAGAAAGTTACAGCAGAAAATATAACTATTAATAAGCAAACAAAAAAAAAACAAAACAAATAATTATTATTCGGTTAATTTGCGGTGGCATTGTATTTTTGTTGATAATGAATTATCATTCATAATATATTATCAAAATATAAAAATATTCAAAAGTAATGTATTTTGGGATAAGTATAAAAAAGTACCATGTGGTTTAGCGCTTTTTCACTTTGAGCCCTGTGGTTTTTTTTTCGTGACACTTTAGTACCCTGTGGACGCTGACTTGCTGACGTGGACGTTGACTTGCTGACGTGGACGTTGACTTGCTGACACGTGTAGACATGGATGCTGAAATCAGCATCCACGTCAGCATAGTTAACGATGTTAGTGAATTTGGCCTAGATTTGCTAATAGCAGATACCATATGGTACTGAAGTGTCACGAAAAAAACCACAAGGTTCGAAGTGAAAAAGCGCTCAACCACAAGGTACTTTTTTGTACTTATCCCTATTTTCTATTATTTTATGTAATTTGTATTTTATCTTCCATTTGGTATATGTTTTATTTATTTGATTATATTTTATTCATTTCATTATGTTATTTTTATTTGTGGTTATTAATTCTATTTTTGTTTATTATGTTTCTTTTTGTGCAATATTTTTATTTCTACATTTTTATTTTGTCCAAGAACAAATTTTTTATATTTTTATTCTATCCAAGAACAAATATTCAGTAGATGTTAATATATATAGTGTTCAATATATGCCAGAAGTTCATGTGTAGCTTGGTGGAAGGTGTCCTCCTCTTCTTATATTTGGTCATAGGTTCGAATCCCCTTGCTTTTCAAGCTAAAAATGGAAAAAAGTGTGAAAATTGTTGTCCATGAGACTTGAACAGGGTTCCTCCGGTGTTAATAAGACATGTTTTGCCATTGAACCACCATTAACTTCTGTGTATATTTTGTTTTTCAATTTGCTTGTATTAGAACCGAAACCGAACCGACTATTCAGTTCAGTTCGGTTCGGTTCGGTTCGATTTGGTTTATTCGTATGGATTTATTCTTTTTATTTTGAAGTATATTTAATTCTTATTTTTTTAGAATTTAAGTGTGTATGTTTATCATTTTAATTTTATTTACCATAGTAATTTGATTATTTAATTATTAGATTTATATTAATTTTGAATCTTATATAGTCATCGTATAATTTGTATTTTCATGTGTTTTCGTATTATAATTTGCATTTTCATGTTTTTACGTATTTCTGCATTTTAGTATCTTTTATGCAATTATATTACTATTTTTGCTTAATTAGACATTTATGTTGTTTATTGTCTTTATTATATTTAGTTGATTTATGAATTAACTTTGTGATTTTGTTTTTGTAGGATTTATATATTTGTGGGAAATTAATATTTTGGCTATTGCAGGAAACATTAAGATGATTTTTAATCATCAAATATTTATCCAGTTCTTAGATTTTTATTCTGCAATTAATTTTTTTTGTTTATCTTATTGTTATTTCTGCATGTTTAAATGGATGTACTTCATTTCTCCTCCCTCATTTCTTTGTGTGTGCATTTATTTATTTTATTTTATTATGTTTTAATTGTGTAATGGGTTGTAATCTTTTCTCCTCACCCCATTTCTTTGTATGTATTTTTATAAATTGCTGTTTGTGATGAGTGTTGGACTTATAAACATGAAATTGGACTAATGTGCAAATCTGAACTTAATTGTAAAATCTGACAAATTGATTGGAGATAATTGCAATTTGTATGTCAATAAGGAAATAATTAAATAATTAAAGGTGATAAAATACATAACACAAATAGAGGTCAGCTGCAAGGTTGGGTGGGCATTCCAAAAGCCCATTCCACGGCTGCTGGGGCCCTCCGTGGAATCTAGTTGCTGTACAGTGTATCCCGGGTCTTATCCGGGTGGCGACTCCATCTCCGATTTAGGCTTAAAGCCCATGTTGTATTTCCTAGTGGCCCCTGAGTCCACACAGTGCCGTGGTCGCCAAACACTTGGGTGCACGCTGAACCCTGCCGCCTACAGTGGCGACTCCACTGGGGATAGAGAAATTGATTCTAGTGTTTTGTAATTTATCATCTTTCATTACTTCCTTGGCATTTTCTGCATTCACTACACATTTCCACACAATGTGCACAACAGTCCCAAATAACCCGATAATAGTCAATACTTCATTGCCTGTGTTTCACTCAAACCTGGTAGTGGAATATTTCATTATTATCACTCATAGATTGTACTTATCCACGTCG
Source organism: Mallotus japonicus (assembly GCA_949634005.1). Classification (NCBI taxonomy): domain Eukaryota; kingdom Viridiplantae; phylum Streptophyta; class Magnoliopsida; order Malpighiales; family Euphorbiaceae; genus Mallotus; species Mallotus japonicus. The sequence goes on from CATIWK010251432.1 coordinate 2,658, forward strand.
TTCGGACCCTTGAGTGGGGAGACGTAATGGAGGTATATAACTGTGGGAGCTGTAGCTTATTACCCTCGACCCAGCTCATGTAATGACTTAGTAACCTCCACTAAGATTTTTCCCTAATGCGTGTGTTTTATGCCATTTAGTAGCCCTTCAAATAAAGCCCAAGCCCATTTTAAATGAACCTTGCCAAGATGGGCCTTTCATGCCTATTTTTAGCCCATTGCAAATGGATCTTGGCAGGGTGGGCCCTTGATATCACTCTTGGCCCATGGGAAATGGACTTTGGAATTATCTGAAGGATTTACTACTTATTTTTTGTGTTTCAAGAGTCTTCTTGCATCCATCGATTTTATTATCCCTTGTTGATAATTAAAACCCAAAACACAAATCCTATGGCAAGGAACTTACCATTAAACATGTGTGTGGGAGAAATAAGGGTGGAGATATCATTTGAGAGCTTTATACTTATTTCTTGTTATATATAAATAGAGAATGTGTTTATTTATTTCTTAATTTAATTGAATTTGCATTTCATGCATACACGCCATGTATATTTCTAATCCGTGGTGATTACAGATATAGATCCATGATAGTAGTCCAGCTGGAAGCAATCTGACACTGGTCGCCTGATTAGAATTCCTAGAGAAACAACAATGGCAGGTTTTGATTATGAGGCTTTTGGGGATAAGTTGAAAGCAGAGATAACCGATCAAACCCGGGCAATTGTGCGAGAGATGATGGCAGAAATGAGGGGACTAGTTAAACAGGAGCCACCAGCACTTTAGCCCCAACCATTTAATCTCGATGCAGAAAATTCTGTGAGACAGGAAATAAAAGATGACCAGGAAACTCTATTGGCAGCACCTATAGCTAGACAAGATGTGAATGTGAACACTACAGAGAATATGGAAAAACCGGACTGGGCTAAAGATATCGCCAAAAGCATGGCCCAAATGCAGCTTATGATGAAAGAAAAGGGGATAGATGCTCCGATGAACTACACTGACCTGAGTTTGGATGAGGATGATGACCCTTTACCCAGAAAATTCAAGTTTCAAGACATGAAGAAATTTACTGGTGTTAAGGATCCCCATCTCCACCTGAAGCAATATGTGACCCATATGAAGACAACTGGCTTGAGCAAGGCACAGATTGTAAAGCAATTTCCTTTGTCTCTGGAAGGAGCGCCGATCCAATGGCACTATGCTTTGGAATATAGCATCCAAGCTAACTGGGAAGGGTTGTGCATTGCGTTTGTGAAGCAGTACAGTCTCAACATCCAAATGGAAGCATCTTTGAGAGACCTGCATAACACTAAGCAAATATTCAACGAGTCCTTTGCCGATTACCTGATTAGGTGGAGAGCAAAATTGGCACAGATGAAGCACCGACTTTCTGAGAATGACCAACTAGTGATAGCAATAAAGGGGTGTGTGCTACCACTCTCTAAGAAGTTGAAAGATTTGGGAATCCAGAATTTTGAAGAACTGTATAGGTTTGGGGTGCAAAAGGAGTCCTATTTAGCACAAGAGAGGAAATCTTTTAATGGGAGATCCACAGGTAGAGAAGGGGCTGGATCCAGCAGTGGGATTGGATCAAGTAGTAATATGCAGATCAATCCTATCCAATAACCTCGAAGGTTTTCTAATTTGGGAATACCTCTTTCCAAAGTCCTAGAGAAGTTAATCAAGAACAACTTGCTATAACCTTTACCCCAAAGACCACCTTTTCCAAATGTCAACCCGAAATTTTAATGCAAATACCATCAAACCATTGGATATGATACCGACGGCTGCACTCGCCTGAAGCACGAAATTCAAGATTTGATTGACTTAGGCAAAATAATCGACCCTAAAACCAGAAAATCCAATACCAGAAATAACCCTCTACCTAACTACCAAAATGTGCCACCACTAAATTAATCCATCCTTATGATAAACACCAGCTTGATGGAGGAACAAGTCTTAAATTCCTTTGTCAATTCCATGCCTACACTGCCAAAACCCAAACCATAAAACTTGAATCAAAGCGAGCAGCCTATGGAGTTCAATGTGAGTGTCCTGGACATTTGGAGTTTTGATGATAAGGAAGGAGGAGCAATTGATCTGTGGAAGAACAATGAAGAAAGAAAGGTCCAACCAGTCTAGAAACTTAAGAAGAAAAAAGGAGAAATAAAGCCTGTTGAATCTGAGGAGGATAAAGAGGACTCAAAAGGAGAACTAAAAGAAGGTGAGAAAGCTGAGAAAGCTTATGACACCAAGAAAGAGGAGAAAACTCTTACTAGTGTCTGGGTGATGCTTATACACTCCAAAGCCCATCAGGAAGCACTAGTTATGGCCTTAGATCACAAGAAGGTCCCTACAAGCTATACCCCTAAATAATTGGTGGACTCGTTGACAGAAAGCCCTCATGGAGCTGTGATGTTTACAGATGATGACCTGCCTTTAGAGGGAAGAGACCACCTTAAGCCTTTGTTCATCAAGGCTGAAGTGAAAGGAAACTGACCTACTGTATGATGGTAGTTAATGGGTCTGCTATCAATGTGTGTCCTTTAAAGATTCTTCCCAAGCTGGGATTGATAGTGGCTGATCTGAAGCCGTCTGATGTGGTGATCAAGGCCTATGACGACACAAAAAGGCCTGTTAAGGGGACCTTTAGGGCATTGGTTAAAACTAGACCTGTTGAAGTTTGGGTCAACCTTCATGTGATTGATATCCCTGTCACCTTTTATTGTTCTGTTGGGAAGACTGTGGTTCCATCCCCTAGGAGGTGTGCCATCCACTATCTATCAAAAGGTCTAGTTTCCATATGAAGGGAAAGTGGTCACCATCTCAGTTGAAACTGAGGCTGCTGTTGCTGTATTAAAATTAGCTCCTCAGGAGATTCCTTTTAGCCTAAGCTTTGAAGTCTGCATGATCTATAAGGACGAACTGAATCCTAGAATCATGAATATAATGAAGAGCCAAAACTTCATATCGGGAATGGGGTTAGGGAAGAACCAGCAAGGCCCGCCTGAGTATGTGGAATCCAAGGTGTTGTTTTTGAAACATAGGATAGGATATCCCGAAGATGGCAAGTCCGAGGAAGATAGTGGAGTTAAGACTAAGTCTGGGAAGAGGAAAGCAAAGACCAAGCCGAAAGTCAAGCCATTATGGGAGACATTTATGGAGAAAGGTACCAACACTCCATATTTAGGAGCTCTTGAGCCGTTAATGATCGCTGAGAAGTTGTTTCCCGGGTTCAAAATCTTTGCTGAGCACGTGAATGGGACCAATGAAGTTATTATGGAGGAGCCGATTGTGGAGGAACTGGAGCTGTTTCCAAAACCTGAAGAGGACATCCCTGCAGTGGAACTGAAGGACACTGCTGACCAGGAAGAGGAACTTAACTTTGAGTCCTATGTTTTGGACTCCATCATGGATGTTTTTTATGATGACATTGACATTTCTCTTTCTAACCTGTTACACTGATGATGTTTTTCTTTCCAAAGTTAATGTAATAAACTCTGACTTTGCTTATTTGTGTGATGTTTTTCCTAATGGTTATTTTGTATGTGATGATCATTTCATGCATATATTTGACATTAATTCAGTGCAAACTGAATCATTTAATTTAGGCACATATGATAACCCAAAGAATATACTTATTGCTTCTGATTTAACTCCTGATAAGAAAGAGAAAATGAAAGAAATAATAAAAAAAAAAGAAAGAAAGTATTCGTTTGGGGTTATGAGGATATGCCAGGGATTGACAGAGAGATTGTAGAACACGGGATCCCTACGTATCCTCACATCACACCTGTAAAGCAGAAAAAGAGAAGATTGAGGCCAGAATGGGCTCTCTTGATCAAGGAAGTGGTAAAAAAACAACTGAAGGTGAAATTCCTAGAGGTAGTTGATGACACCCAATGGCTAGCCAAGATAGTCCCGGTTCCTAAGAAGGACGGTAGGGTCAGAATGTACTTGGACTACAAGGATCTGAATAAGGCTTACCCAAAGGATGATTTTCCCTTACCACATATTGACACCTTAGTCGATATTGCAGCTTCCAGTGTTATGTACTCCTTTATGGATGGTTTCTCGGGATACAACCAGATTATGATGGCAGTAATCGATAAGCTGAAAATGTCTTTCACCACCGAATGAGGAATTTATTATTACCTAGTAATGCCTTTTCGGTTGAAGAATGCCGGAGCTACTTATCAAAGAATGGCTACTACTTTGTTGCATGACATGATTCATAAGGAGATAGAGGTGTATGTGGATGATATGATGGTGAAGTCTCTGACTAGGGAAGGGCATTTTAAAACTTTAGACAAATTTTTGGAAAGGGATGAAAAATACAATCTCCGGTTGAACCCGAAGAAGTGTGTGTTCGGAGTGACTTTAGGGAAATTTATTAGGGCACGTAGTCAGTCAGAGGGGAATTGAAGTGGATCCAAATAAGATTAAAGCAATTAAGGAAATGCCTGCACCGAAGACTGAGAAAGAAGTGAGGGGGTTTGTCGGACGATTACAATATATTAGTAGGTTTATAGCCAAGCTGACCACTATTTGTGAACCAATCTTCAAGCTTTTGAGAAGAATAAACCCATAGTTTAGGATGATAAGTGTCAGCAAAGTTTTAAAGCCATCAAGAATTATTTGATGAATCCTCCAATCTTACAACCATCGAGGCCGGGTAAGCCTTTAATTCTTTATCTAGTGGTGCAATGCTAGCTCAGGAATGAGAAGGAAAAGTTGAGCATGTAATGTATTATCTAAGTAAGAAACTTCTATAGTATGAAGCCAATTATAGCTTGGTGGAGAATACATGTTTGGCTATGATTTGGGCAACCAAGAAACTTCGGTATTATTTCCAATCCTACAGAGTAGAAGCAGTCTCTAAGCATAATCCTCTCAGGTATCTCTAGCAGACTCCGTCACTCACAGGAAAATTAACTAGATGGTTGGTCCTACTTATTGAATTCGACATAGACTATATGGCAAAGAAGGTAATAAAAGGAAGAGATGTAGCAGACTTCTTGGTTCAGAATCTGGTAGATGAAGAACAAGAATGGGAGTTGGAATTCTTATATGAGCACCTAGGGGCAATAGAGATCTAGACATGGACAATGTACTTTGATGGAGCAGTCAACAACAGAGGAGCATGCATTGGTGTAATTCTGGTCTTACCGGAAGGAGAAATGATTATGATGGCAAAAAGATTAGAATTTGAAGTCACCAATAATCAAGCTGAATATGAAGCCTACATCTTTGGTTTGGAAGCACTCCAGAATATGGGGGCAGAAGAGGTTACAGTATACGGAGACTCTATGCTAGTGGTAAAACAGATCTCCAAAGAATGGGAAGTGAGAGAAGACAAGTTGAGATTGTATTAGGACTACTCGGCCATGCTTTTGTTATCTTTCACTCAATGTAAATTCATGCACTTGCCACGGGAAGAGAATCAGATGGCAGATGCTTTAGCTACTCTAGCTTTAACATGGGAAGGAGGAATACAGGCAGAAGTCAAACCACTCATCCTAGTGAAGTCTCGAACTCCATGCTATAAGAAATCAGAATAATGTCGATCGACCCTACGGAGAAGCCCTGGTTTCACGATTTACAACAGTATTTAGAAACGGGACAATATCCTGATGATGCCAATAGGAAAGAAAGAATGTCACTGAGGATGCTATCTCAGCAATTCATCAGTCATGACGGGATGTTATATAAGAGAATACCAACTAGAGTGCATTTGAGATGCGTTGATAAAGACAAGGCCCGAAAGATCATGGAAGCAGTTCACGAGAGTGTATATGGACTGTATATGAACGAAATATTCCTAGCTAAGAAGATAACTCGTCAAGGGTATTTCTGGCTGACAATGGAGACAGATTGCGAGAAATATGTAAAGAAATGCCATAACTGCCAAGTTTATGGTGATGTGAGCCATCTACCTTCTATGAAACTTCAAGGGTTGACTTCTCCATGGCCATTCACAGTCTGGGGGATTGATATCATTGGAGAGATAAGGCCAAAGACATATAATGGTCATCACTATATTATAGTAGCAATCGACTATTTCTCTAAGTAGGTTGAAGCAGAATCGTTCACGACTGTTGGAGCAAGATAGATGGTGAGGTTTATAGAAAAGAATATAATTTGCAGATATGGGTTGCCTCATCATATCATCACTGATAATGGTGTTCAATTCAGGGTAAAAATGGCCACCTTGTCAGAGGAATATAAGATTGAACATCATAGATCATCTCCTTACAGACCGCAAGCGAACAAGGCAGTAGAAGCAGCAAATAAGAATGTGAAGAGGATCCTGGCCAAGATACTGGAGAGCTACAAGGACTGGGCAAGCTACATGCAGTTTGCATTGTGGGGATATAGGACCACTGGCAGAACATCGATGAGAGCTACTCCGTATTCTCTGGTGTATGGATGTGAAGCTGTGTTACCAGTGGAGGTTGAGATTCGGTCATTAAGGGTTCTCATGGAATAAAAAATCCCTAAGTATCAATGGGTAGAAAGCCGATTGACACAGTTGATGCTGCTAGATGAAAAGAGAATGAAGGTCATGTATCACTCTCAGTTGTATCAGAAAAGGATAGCCTGGGCTTATAATAAGAAGATTAAGCCAGGTAAGATCAAAAAAGGTGACTTGGTGTTAAAGCTCACTAGGCCAATCATGACTGATCTGCGGAAAAGTTCAAGCCGAACTGGGAAGGTCCGTATTAAGTGAAGAAGCTATTTTCCAAAGGCACTGCTATCATGTCTGACTTAGAAGGAAATGAGTTCAGAGAGCCCATTAACCTGGATAAACTCAAGAAGTACTTCTTATGAAGTCTCACTAGGGAGAAAACCTCAAAAAGAGGTTGTTTAGAAAAAAGTTAGAGACGAAAAATGAAAATTAAAAAGTCCTGCTGGATTAAAAATCTTAAAAGAGGTGATATAGGAAAAAATTAACCCACGCACCACCACCAACCACTGTCTGCTAGTCACCGATCATCGCCACCAGCACATCGTCGTCGCCCCCTGAATCGCCAACAGCCTAGTTCCGGTCGTCTCTCTCTCTCTCTCTATCCTTTCTCTTCAAATTTTGGTAATTTTTCTTAAACTAAATTTTGATTAAATTGTTGATTTGAGCTTGAGTTTGATTTTATTTGATATAGATGTTTTAGGACTAATTGTTGTTGGTTGATTAGCTATTCAAATGTGATTTTTATTTATTTTTTTGAATTTTTCAGGCCGGAGTTACTGTTCATGGCACTGTTCATATAGTCTCGGGTTTGGAAATTTTCATACTTTTATTAAATTCTATATATTTTGTAGAGTAAATTTAGAGAAGGAAGTTTATGAAAATTGTTTATGGATTTTAAGTTATGAATTTTTATAGTTTATGTGTAAAATTTTATTTTTGGGATAAATTAATGTAATTAGTATTTATTCGAATTTTAATTATGTTAAGGCTATTTATGTTGTTCTGGGCAGATTTGTAATTATAAAAGCGTAAGAATAAATTTTTTAAACTATTGTTAATTTTTAGCTAATTATTAGTATTTTCGGAAAAATGTATATATAATAGGTTTATTTATTATTTTCCGAGTTATTATGAGTATTTAGCTTTTTTTTTTATGATTTTTGAATAATAATTGTTATTAAAATAATTTTTATAAATTAATTACTATTTTTAGCTAACTAATGGTAATTTTTGAAAATATATTCGAATAATAGTTTTAATTACTAATTTTATCTTAAATAAGTTTTTGGGTATTTTTATTATAT
>CATIWK010251454.1:0-17205 GCA_949634005.1 Mallotus japonicus
CAAGATTTTGAGCGAGCATCATCACTCGGTTAGGTGTCTACGTTCATAGAATTCCCTTTTAAATTAATGTCTATCTGCACAGGCACAAGCTATGCAACTCCAATTAATGGAAATACACCTTAAGATAAGATAAAGATTCAACAGCATAAACAAGTAATAACATTAACTTTCCAAAAAAAAAAAACAAGTAATAACATTATGCCAGCACCCGCCTCTTTACTTTGTTTGTCTCCATCATCAAATGAGGGGTGGTGCCATTTTTGTCAAACTCTTGCCAGAGATGGGACATGACACCCTTAAAACTCTCCCCAAAAAGTCACTCCTTTCCTAAAAGTAATCAACTTTCGGTTCCCCACCGCAAATTGCGCTTTCCCTTTCACACCCTCAAACCGCTCGCAAACACATAAGATTCTACCACGCCACAGCACAGTACACTACAGTACACTCTTGATTCTGGATCACTTCTTCTTCTTCTTCTTATTAAATGGAAACAAACAAGCAAAGGATAACTACTTTTTTTTTTTTTGGTCAAAAAAAAAAAAAAAAGGATAACTTGTTATACAAACTTGATCTTAAAAATTAGCATAAGATAAAACCAATCCCAGCAGTAGCTACAGTTTGAAATAATTAATTAAGCTACCCTACACAACCATTAATCTTACATCTAAAACTCTCTTTCTTTCTCAAGTATAACCTTGCTTGTATCTGCGAAATATGTCTTCCGTTTTAGCATTCCTAAAAGCACAGCAACCTATCAGGTACACACATATCAGGGCAACAAGAGTAATGATCAATATGATATCTGCCTTTCTCCATTCTTTTTTGAGATTAGCCAACAACCCGGCCTTGCACGAATCACAATTGTAGCAAAGTTGATTTTGGTCATTGTTCCAATTCAGGCAGTCCATGTCTGCAGCATTGTTGATGGGACTTATCCAATACGTCGGGTTCACAAAGGTATAACCGCATTCGGTAGGGGGCTTGCAGCATCCTGACTGTAATTAAAACGTAAAAAAAAAAAGAACAAAGAAAAAAGAGATTATAAAAAATACAGCAAATACCTGTATACGGGAAAAAAAAAAGGTGATCACATGGTTGAAGAATCTTTAGTAAGCTTTTATCCTGTTTTTGCAAAACCTCTGGAGATGTACTTGAGATATTAATTAGCCTTGAAGTAAGATCAAGAAGGTTTCATATTTTACTTTTCGGACAATAATATCATACAATTAGGAGAAAAATTTAAGAAATATTATGAATGACTGTTAATAAGGACAGGACGGTTACAGAGGTGACAATAAAATCATGGGAAAGAATCTTTACTGTTCTTCGGATGAAAATGTTCTTTCTTCATCATCCGAGTAAATTAAGATCACTATGTTTTCCAGATTTTGTTAAGTTGTGTAATATAAACGTAGGAAAAGGAAAAGATGAAGAAAGAAGCATGCAAAGTCTAGCTAGCTAGCTTACCTGTAAGGGGGTAATAGGAGCATTGAAGAAATCTTGAGCCATGCGATAACTCTGGTTTAACTCAGCACACATATTGGTGGAGCTAAGGCAGCTTCGGATTCGATCCCATTTATAAGAACTTTGAACCCTTCGGCGAAGCCAGCCTGAATAATCATCAAGGTGATACTCCAGGTAGGCCCTACTTGGTGCAACGTGACCTGAGCCCCTACTGGTCACCATAAAGATGAAAACCACTAAACATGCCAACAATATTATAAGGATGAGCATGGCAACGAGATAAAATATAAGTAGCCATGGGATTCTCCAAAACCCTCCCACAAAACCCGCTAAAGCCACTACCAAAATCAATATGCCCAAAATAATGACTGGCCACTGCAGGATCTTCACACAGGAGTTGTCTGGCTCATTTGCCAGCCAGATCCCGGTACCGATGATAGGTATTGAGAGGAGCATTGCGACGAAGTTGATTGCACCAATAACATGATTGCTCAGAGCCATTTTTGGAAGGGAGATGTTCCAGCTGGCTAGGTTTTGTATGTATGTTGAGGGAGCTCAGGTAAGGACGATGAAAAGAAAAAGGGGTAGAGTAGCAGTGATAGATGTTGAAAATGATCAGCTTTAGTCATATGATGACCCACTCCACTCCATTTTTATTATTCCTTACCTTGGATCCATGACAACAAAGGCAAGGACGACAAGTTTAATATGTTTTTTCATTGCTTTCAAGATCTTTTGGCCCAATGGCTTGGAGTAACACTTTCTGAAAAGAGGTTCCTATTTTTTTGAACAGAGGTTCCTTTCTGAAAAGAGGTTCCTTTGTACAGCGAAAAAGAAATTAGTTGTATGCAACTATGTCTGTATTGGATTGTGCCGTGGACAAATTAAAAGATACACATATTCAATGCCTTTAGCTGCTTCTACACTCGACTCGACTCGACTCTCCTCTCCCGTCCTCTATTTTATTATTATTGTTTTTTACTTGTCCTTGCAAATTTTGGCACTAACTAAATATTGCAAATTCTGAACAATTTTTTATGTCATGCCATGCTTCGTGTTTTTGACCCAAAGGACACCCTGAAATAAAGCATTTACGTTGCAAAGAGCAATTAGCTATGACAAGGTTACAGGCACATGAGGTACGGCTGGAATTATGCAAGTGTGTGTAAGATGCCTAAAGAACAAAATGGAAATGATGAAGCTTAAAACTAGCAGAATTAGTGGATTCTGCATATTTAGTTGAGTTGGAGTTGGGCTGGGTTCTTTTTTCTACTAACAAGCAAGAGGAGCATATTCATATTCACCGCAATTGCATTTTTCACGACAAGACGACTGCACCTCGGTGGGCCTTTTGGCTCTGGGAAGGTGACTGCCTCTTCCCCAAACTGCATTACATTACATTTACGATGCCTCAAAGCACAAATCTTAGTCTAATCCAACTTGTATCCTTGCGGAACCCACAACTATCAACAAATGATTATGCCGCAATTAACCACAGCAACTTCTATTTTATATCTCTTTCTAATATCTTTTTCTTTTGTTTCTTTTATGTCGAAAATTATATCCTATACTGTTTCTTTTTATACAGTGCAAAAATAAATCTCTCAGGCACTTTTTTCATTCCCCTTTCCGATGTCCTGCTTCGTTGGAGTTGGAGGTGATGCTAAAGATTTCTTTATACAGTCAACAATCCCTTCACAACCTACTTCAGCAAGGTTGCAGCCCACCACATCCTCCTCCTCTCTATATGAATGAGGAGACCTCAGGTTACCATGAGTCTGACAAGCCCTCATGGTCTTGCAGTGTTCAGCTTCATCATCTCTTATGTTCATAAACACATCATATAAATTCTCTGTAACACAGAATGGTTGAAAATTAAACGCATCATATATCAGTGACCTTAATAATTAAATATCAATCAAGAAAAATCTCTTCTAAATAAAAAATTCTGATATTATATATGGTTCTGCACGTTACTTATTTTCGGCCTTCGAGAATGGGGAGCTCTGGAAGTCTGAAATTCATCTAGAAGAAGATTCAAAAATATTAAGTATCAGGTTTCGCTCATATCATGATGACAGAGATTGACGATGATAGGTAGTCAAAAGACAAACTCACCGAACAAGTATAAGTCACCCTCTGTATAGTATTTTACAGCAACTTCAGGTGCAGGCAATTTTTTCAACTCCTCTATAAATGAAGGAAACAGCCAGCAAGTGTCAGAATTTATGCATTTCTATTCAGAGGAATGTGAATCTATAATGATGAACAAATGATGAGAATCATTCATCTGAATGTTTTCAGATGTCCAAATGAACCAACAATCTCTACAGTCTATACACTTGCATCAATAACCTGTGGATCTAATATAGCATTCGGGGACTGTACAAACATCCTCAAAGATTGATGAATGAAGCAGAACTTTGCTACGGTAATTATGATGTGTAATACCATTAATGGGGTTAATTAAACACAAAATATCGACAAATAGACAAGAAGGAAAAAAAAACAAAGCAGTGCAAGTGTAATTAATGGTACATCTGAAATTCTGTGCTGCAGATAATACATCTGCAAGTAAAACAATCCTAGGAATGAAAGCAACAAATGAAACTCTTAGTACCTCCTTGTGCCTTGATAAATTTGTCATAAGTTGCAAAGGCATGGCTTTCAACACATTCAGAAAAGTGATCTGCAATAATGAAAAAAATAGAGATTAAAATCACTATTGTTAGTTGAATGACTATGCGTTAGTTGTTATGCAACACCATTTTGGGTGCCTTCCCTAAACTTCAAATGTAGACTAACTATAAAATGTCATGTGTTTTTGTCTTTCTGACCAAAACAAATCCATAACAAAACTGAGTTTCAATTAGCTCTAACATGTCCAAATGTATGAAGCGGAGTCACTTTGCATGCATAAGGGAAGTCTCAAAATAGAAAAAAGAAAAAGAATGCATGTATCGAAAAGGCTTTCCTACTTTCTTCATTATATGTATAGTTCCCTCTAGGATCTAACCCAATGACAAATTGTTGTGATCATTTAAGTGAGACAGCAAATCTGATCTTAGGATGCAAGTCACAAAATATGGTACAAAATTTTCAAATTGTAAAAATATATGCATACTTACAAGCCATTCTTGGACTTAATGCATACATGAAGACGGTCATAATATAATATACAATTGCTACATGTTGAGCAAGAAAGCGATCAAACCACCAAGCGTTACCCCCCAACTCCTGAATCAGAATCAACATCTAGGCAACATTAGTATGATAGTCCATTTATTTTGCAGCCTGAATACAAATGCATTTCAGAAAGACATAAGACTTTCAAATGCAAGCAGAGAAGTGCATATAAATTTGTGTGTTTTGCAACCCATTATCATTGAAATTACCCTTTGCATTTCTTCGCTTTCCACACTTCACTTATTAGGTTTGGTCCAAACATAGTAAAATTTATTTCATCAACATGTATCCAATTGATTCATTTCAAATAACTGAATCACATGCAAGAACTCATGGATGGAAATACATGAGATTGACATAACAAGATTTGGAATGGAAGAACAAATTCCCTACCATAAGTAACAGGTGCATACAACAATTAATCCTACTATAAAACACTAAGAATTAAGACATGAACAAGAAAACTACAAATATGTATTAATATTAGAAATACCCACTTCCATGATAAGCAAATGGTGCATTTCGTTCCAGCTCTCAGCAAAATGTACTTTGAAATAATCTGCTTTTCTCCACCAACCGAAACTCTCATACATGTGCAGAACAGACATAAAAGCTGCCACGGTGATCAAAATTTCAGATGAGCAAAATTATAGAATGGACTTCTCAGTCCAAGAGATCTAACTCCAAAAGAATCACATTTTCTGGCATGGTGTTGATCAGGTTAGGAATTGCAGCAAGGTTAGGTGTTAACATTAACCATGAGCATAGATAACATTCTAAAATTATAAGAAGGAAGATTGTAAGACGCACCGAAATATGGAACTCTAGCAATAGTTTCCAGCACAAAGAACCTTGCGTAATCTCGGTCATGGTAGAAAGCATCTAGAAGTTTTATCACTGAATCCTGGAAAGAATTCCGGAACGAGAGGGTGTCAGTATAAGCAGACGATATAAAATCCTAAAAATAAGATAAGATGTGGTTTTTGAAACTCTATATCCAGCCAAATTGAAAAAATATTGCGAACATGGTTTTTAATCACAAAACCATGAGACTCCGAGATTCATAGAAAAGGAAAATATATAGACTTGCCGTGAGGAAGACATTGACAAATTGTTCAAGCTTGATGATCCATCTCTCCAGAGGACCGGACGATGAAGTGTCCGGCGGGTCCCCATGGGCAGCACCACCTTTCCTTTCATCATCATCAGCAGCAGTAAAAGTTTTGGGTTGAAATGTTTCCTCTACTGCCAATTTGTCCTCATTTTCTCGCAAAACTGTGGCTTGGATCCGAAATAACTTTCTAAAATTAAAAAGAAATGAAGTTGATAAAGAAGATTGCAGAATTTAAGTTTGAAAAGAAAACAGAAAAGAGAGCAACTTACCGAGGGGATTTTAATCGATGGGAAGAGAGGGGAAAGAAAGGCAAAGCGTTATAGGAGGTGAAAGACGAGAGGTGGGTGAGGGTGAGGGCGTGACTGGCGGATTTACAATTAGAAGATGAAACTGAGATGGCGCATACCGCAGGGGAGATACTCGTCGCCATTTTTTCTTCTTCTCTATCCTAATGCTATGTTATGTTATGATAACAAAACGGATGCCGAGGCGATTAGAGAAGTAAGTATTTAGACTAAATTAAAAACAAATCAAAACAAGAGAAAGTGGGATGGCAGCAGGCAGGCTGCAGCTCAGCTGTTGTGACTTTTTTTTTTTTTTTTTGTCATTTATGAGGCAACAAACAATGGCAATTTGTGCTGTGGTATCGGATATTCGGTTCCAGCTTTGATTAGTCATACGAGCCATTAGCCCACATCACTTCCGACATATGTCTCGGTTTTCTTTTTTTGGTCCAATGTAATACTTGGTTTTAAAGCAAACCCTTTAGATGATGGGCTGGCTTTTGGTTCTTCCCTTTCACTCCACTTATTCTTTTTTTTGTTAGGGAAAAGGTGCAATTTGGACCCTGAACTCTGAGCCAAAGTGCACATTGGATCCTAAATTTTTTTTTTTAAAAAGTGGTACTGGATGTGTAAAAAAAAGGCCGAAAGAGCCAGGCTTCTAACATTGCCCAAACATCTGTTAACTTGTAGTGATGTGGAATTGTGGGGTCCAATTTTTTTGAGATTGAAAGGTATATGTGGCAAAGTGGGGTCCACCACTCCTAAAACACTAACAACAACTTAGCCAACTCTACCATGAAATCCGCAGCATGATTTGCCTCGTTGTAGATGTGCACCAGCTTAACCTCCCACGCACGATGTAATAATTCCCTAATAGCCTGAATTAGCTAAGAATGCTTATGCGTTGGCCTGTGTTCATTCTGTAGCAACTAAATAGCACATTTGCTCTCTGTTTCAAGCTCTACCTTACGGAAACTAAGTGCCCAAGCAAGAGATAATCCCTCAAAACACTCCCCAAAGCTCAGCAGCAATAACATAGCTTAGGCCAATATGCATAGCAAAACCACCACGCCAATTACCACACCAGTCCCTAATGACACCACCTGCTGAAGCCCTGTGAGAATTTCCACTAACCGCTCCATCCTTGTTAACTTTAGACCAGTCTTCACTAGGAGGAACCCAAAAAATCCATCTCTGGACGTGAATCTTACTAGACCCATCTCTGGACATAAACCAGTTTAGACCTTGCCTCGTTTTTTATAAAAAAAAAAAAAAAAAGCTACAAACGATGAACATGCAAGGGACCTAAGACATTCCAACCTTTCTTCTTGGCTCAAATCATTACTGGTGCAAACCTCAACACCCAACTATGCCTTGAAACTTTTCTCTATATATGTACTGTACACCCAAACCATGAATATCAACAGCACCTACCGCCGGCACCACCATTAATATCATTCACCGCCGCCACCACCCTCAACACTACCCATCACCATCAACACCACCATGAATATCACTCACTATCAGTACGACCGTCAATATCTTCTCGGCACCATCATTAACACCAAAAAACTAACACCATCTGAAACCACCATTATCAACAACAACTACTCCATCAAAGAAAGAAAAAAACAGCAAGGCTACTCACTTCATTCTTCTTCCTTCAACTCCATCATTGCAGACGGCATCAGGAAAAAAAAAAGCAACACCATTTGAGCATTACCCACTGTTGGCACAAGCCAACACCATCATCAACTGCCAATAAATTCACCACCACCACACAAAACCAATTGAATTTGAAAGAAAAATAAGCATGGAGCAGTAACTTTTGTTACCCAACAATAAATCAATTTTAACAATAAAGCAATTAAGCCAAAAATTAATAGAAATTGGAGAAATAGTTTTATTATCTAATCTATAGAAATTGGAGAAATAGCTATCAATGGTGTACATCAGCTCTTTGATAACTGCAGTAAGCTCGCCAACTCAATTTTGTGGCATAGTGTGTTATTTGAAAATGATGATCTCATTGTATTCTCTTCTCCTCCTGATAGCTTAAGTAATCTCTTGCATTTAGATAGGAATGGTGATGGCTCCTAGTGTGCCTTGATCTATTTGTTTTCTTCTTGTTTCGGGCGTTTGCCCTGTGTATCCAAAAAAAAAAATCTAATCAAATATGGCCTCTCCATTGAGTTTTGTTAATAACAATTCTTAAGAATTTGAAAGGTGGAGAAGAAGAAGAATCAGCTTCTTTATTGATGGTGGAGTAGTAGTCTTCAATGGAGGTTCGTCATTGGTGGTGGAGCAAGAGCATTAGCAACGCCATGGTCACTCTTCTTTGACCTCTCCTCGCTCAACTTCATCAATCGCAGACGCCACTACAAAGAAGCTAGGTTAAAGGCAGCAATGGTGGGAAACAGTGGGCAGAGGAAACAAGATGTGAGAGGCGATGGAATTTGTTTTGTCACTGGTGTTTGTTTTTTTTTTTACTGTAAATTTATTTTTGTCATATAAAATAATTATTCCATTTCTTGGTGTTTTAGGAGCGATGGACCCCACAATTTCACATCACCACAAGTTAACAGCCGTTTGGGCAATGTTAGAAGCCTGGCTTTTTCGGCCTTTTTTTTACACATCCAGTACCACTTTTTAAAAAAAGTTTTTTTAGGGTCCAATATGCACTTTAGCTCAGAGTTCAGGGTCCAAATTGCACCTTTTCCCTTTTTTTTTATGGTTTCTTCTTTTATTATCTATGAAAAAAAAAAAAAACATGATTGAGCCTCTCCAAGTAGACACAATAGAGAAAAGGATCATGAAATTGAATGCATCAAAATGGTCCGGCAGTGTCAGTGTGTGTGTGTGTCCAGTTTGTGAGGCCAAGGGGGTAGCTGTAACTTGCAAATGGAGAGATCTCATCTCACCACATACAAAGAATTGTGCATTATTATCACTTTCAACCGTCCTAACGTATGTGTAAAGAGAGTTGGAGAGCCTCCTCAATTTTTTAATCACATGTACCTTGATTTTTTTTATTTTTTTAAATTTTTGGGTGGTGTATCACTTACTTCATTCATTCGTTCAATGCCAAGTATCCATGAATGTTACGTATAATACTTGCTTTTCTTTTTAAAATAAAAAAATAAAAAACCTTTTCACTAAATTTGGTGCTAGAGAATGTGAATCGAAACTCCTCGCATCTCAAACCTCTAATTGCCACAACATAATATATAAATAAATATAGTAATACTCGTATTTTTTTTTTTTTTTTTGGGAGAGATTGCTAATCTTTTTTTTTTGACAAGATCGCTAATCATGATTAAACAAGTACAATAACAATCATAGCAAATCAATGTTTCTTAACCCACACACGCTTGACAATGAACTGA
Organism: Mallotus japonicus; assembly: GCA_949634005.1. Lineage (NCBI taxonomy): Eukaryota > Viridiplantae > Streptophyta > Magnoliopsida > Malpighiales > Euphorbiaceae > Mallotus > Mallotus japonicus. The sequence continues at coordinate 9,435 of CATIWK010251454.1, forward strand.
AACGCAGGGTGTTGTCGTTGGTTTGTCATCAGATTCAGATAGATGCTCCCTAATTACCTTGTTCATGTGCAGTCTTCTTTCTTTCTCTTTGGCCCAAAGCTATGGAAAATGAAGAAGCCGTGTCTTTCATGTCCAACAACAATAAAGAAAATTTGGCTTCCTTTTTCAACCGAGGGATCGAATTCAAGAGTTTCAAACTATGCCTCAACTGGGTCTGCTTCGATCAATCTAATATTTGGAAGACTGCTCTTTCCTGGTCCATCTTTCTCCTTCTTGCCATCGTTGTTCCTATTATCTCTCACTTCCTTCTTCTGTGCTCCGATTGCGATTCCAAACATCAAAGGCCTTACGACGCTGTCGTTCAGTTATCTCTTTCTATATTTGCTATTATTTCATTTTTGACTCTCTCCTCTTGGTCTCGCAAGTATGGATTTACCAAGTTCCTCTTCTTGGACAAATTACATGATGAAGACGACAGGATTCGCCGAGGATACAAACAACAGCTCCAGGTAAATGGCCTTTCTTTCAATTTTTATCTATGATCTCTGCATTCCTTTCTCCAATTTCTCATCATCATCAAAATATATTTGTATGCTAATATGTATCACATATATATGCAAATGGGATTCATCTCATTTGATTTGGTGCTGTAAAGTATTGATGATAGATTGATATTAGCTGAGCTGTAATTCCCCATGTGGAATTTAAACGCGGGGCATCATGTTCTTGAATTTTGCATTCACCTTTTGGTGAACTTCAATTCTTGCAGAAGTCCATGAAGCTGCTTTGTATTTTTGTGCTGCCGTGCTTTGCTGCCGAAAGCGCATACCGAATCTGGTGGTACGCCACAGGAGCCAACCAAATACCCTTCTTCCAGAACAAGTATGTCAGCGATACCATTGCTTGCATATTGCAGCTCTGCTCGTGGTTCTATCGAATTTTGATTTACATCCTTGTCTGCATTAGCTACCGCTTGATTTGCTATCTGCAATTACTTAGACTTGAGGACTTTGCTCAAGTATTTCAAAAGGAAAGCGATGTTGGTTCAATCCTGAAGGAGTTCCTCCGGATCAGAAGAAATCTTCGAGTCATAAGCCATCGGTTTCGAAGGTTTATCTTGCTCTCTCTGGTTCTGGTCACTGCAAGTCAGTTGACTTTCTTGCTTGTGACCACCCGTTCCAGGGCTAATAACAACATATTTGAAGCTGGAGAACTCGCAGTATGTTTTTTTCAGTATAACTTGATAATTGCAATCGTAATATTTATTTTCACAGTGTAAGAAAAAGAAGACTTAATAATTGTTTGGGTTATGGGAGCAGCTGTGCTCCATTAATCTGGTGACAGGGCTCTTCATATGCCTGAGAAGTGCAACAAAGATCACCCATAAAGCCCAATCCATCACAAGCCTTGCTGCAAAGTGGCATGTCTGTGCCACAATCAACTCTTATGATGATATGGAGGGTGAGACACCAACAAATCAGGCTGCATGTAGCCGCCAAGTATTTCCGGTTGACATTGATTGGGTTTTGGATGATGAGGATGACGATGGAGAAGATGATCTTGACAATAGTACTAAAATGGTGCCAATTTTTGCACATACAATATCATTCCAAAAGAGGCAGGCCTTAGGTTAGTGGGAAGGAAGTAACTTCCTTAGTTTCATGCATCTTGAAAAGAAAAAAGAAAAAAGAAAGGTATGACTAATCGTCAGTACAATTGCTGCAGTGACATATTTGGAAAACAATAGGGCAGGCATGACAGTTTATGGGTCCATGATGGACAGAACATGGCTTCATGCTATATTTGGGATTGAATTGGCTCTGCTGCTCTGGTTGCTCAACAAGACGATAGGTAATTTTGTCCATCTTTAATAATGCCTTCTATTTCTATTGTTTGCGTGATGCTTGCCAAGTCTCAACAAGGATGGGATTCATCAGCATTCAATATAAATAGGGTGTCAATTGATTCATGCATTATCCTCTGAATTGATAAAAAACAATGCACAACCAACAACTATTGGAATGAGCTAGAGGATCTGTTCTCGCTTAAATTGAGTCTCGGGTTCGAATCCTAGAGTATGCAGTAATCGAACCGGATTAATTAGAGTCCAATGAACTCTAAATACCGATAGTTTAGACAAAAAATAAATAAAAACAATACACAAATCTTGAAATTTTTACAAGTACACGCCAGTTTGTAAAACTATTTACTTTTTTCTTTTTCCATTTTTCCTCCAGTGAATTGGAAATGAAAGGGCATGGAACTGGAATTTACTACAGAGCTGCAAGATCTATGCTGAGTGATTTACGACCTAATAAGGATCACGATTTTAAGGCGTAAAGTAGGTTTCTACATATCAGTTTGTATTGTTGACAGAGCATATAACTTTACTTTACTCACAATAAATGAAAAGATGCATCCGCAGTGATCAGGTTTCACCTGCTAAATATCATAATCTACCACGTATTGCATATGTATCAGTTCCCCACCCACCCCCTGCACCAAAAAATAAAAAATAAAAAATAAAGTCATCTGAACATGCCATGGTAGCCATCTCATCACTTATGTTTTATTGCTCTTTTGATTTGAATTTTCCTTGTCACTGTGCCAAGTGGCAATGCATATTGTTTTTGAATAAAAACTCCCCATCTCTGGAGGAGTCTTTGTTGCAGGCATGAGTACTTCAGCATCATTTGTAGCTCTCTAGACCAAGTTCTGCACAAGCACCCTTTTCTTTTTTCTTTTTTTTTTCCTTGGAAACAAGCCAAAAAGGGATGAATTTACTATAATCAGTAAAATAGTAACCTGAACAAACAGAGAGAAAGAGATGTTTTTTGATTAAAGAGATAAAAGAAAATACAAGACTAAGAATCCAATTGATAACTTTCTTTTTTACTGGGTGCAAATCAGTCAAGTGATTGTTTACTTAATTAGTTATTAATCTAAATGAGCAAATCTTCTCTAAAAAAAAAAAAAAAAAAAAAAAAGAGCAAATCTTGTTTGCAAACACATTATAGGTATCAAAAATCAGAATTACTTCATGAACCTGAGGTCGCACAATCCCTGCAAAATTATCAAACATAAGTGCAGAAGCTAGAAGTTTGGAAGGGAGAGGGATTGTAGCAAGTCTTTGAACCCACTATTTAATACAAAGTGAAACTGCTATATAATATGAAGAAGGAAGAGATAAGTGTTAAAAGTATGATTTATATTAAATGATTTCAATCAACACAATTAGTATAACATGAAGTGAACATTAAAATGAAAGCAACCTTGGCCACGTATTTAAACGATGGAGCGTGGAGTTTGGGACAAGCTTCTTCTCTTCATGGACCCGATATAGACACAGAGGAAGGTAGTGCAAAGATAAGGACAAACTATTTGATTGTTGGCAGGTAAGAAATGATTTTTTTTTTTTTTGACAAAAAAAAAAAAGAAAAGATTTAATGATTCGGGTAATTGCTTCTGGCTGTAAGACAGTTAATCATAGGTTTTTGGAAACTTTGTAGTCACCGAATAATAATTGTCTCACTTGCGTAGCTACATCCTCGCAATTTCCGGGGTTGTCAAACTCACCTTAGAACGGTCCAACCTAGCTGAATTCATATCCTGTACTCGTTAATGCTCTGTTAATTTCTTCCTTCTCCATAGTTGATCTACTAAAACTTTTACAACATAAAATCATCTCCATACAACTTACCTGCTCAATGGCTGTAAGTGGTCTTTTGATTATAACTTTTTTGATTTTGGATTCTTTTCTTCTTCTTTTTTTTTATTTTTTGGTAATTAATTTTCAGTGTAGAATGGTGTAACGTATAGGTGGTTCTGTTGCACTCTGTTATGGCTCTGTTCTTTTAAAAAGGTTTCATTAGACGTCCAGTTCGTGATTGTTGATCCTGTTATACTGAATTTCTTCTATTTCTGCTGGTAACATTAATCAATACATTCAACAACTGTCAAACTAGAAAAGCTGGGTCCATCCAAAATTTGTTGTTTGATCGTTTAATTCTTGAACGTATGTGGTTAAAGAGATGCTGTCTAGCTTTGCTCATTAGTAAATGTCAGTCATGCCAAGAGACCTAATTAACTTTGTTGCAGAACCTAACTACGCAAATGCAGGTGGTTAAGGTTAACTTCCAACATCTACGATCTAACTTTTGGCGCCGCCTATATATATATATATATATTTTCTGGTTGTACAATTAATATTTCCCCAGTGTTTCACCTAAATAATATTGTTATTTGAGAGTAAAGGTATGGGCTGTTATTAGGTTTCTTAGCAGCTGGCTGTCATTAATTATTAATAATGAGATTGAAATAAAATCTACACAGCCTAGCTAGCTAGCTTGCTCTTTAATGGCTCCCATTGATTTTCATAATTGTTTGGTGTTCTCGGTCGATCATGGATTTTGGTGATCGACAACATTAGCTAGCTACTTAGACACCATTTCATTTCTAACAAATGACTCCCTCGCAGGCACAGCAACATTCCTCCCATGTTCCCAAATTCGGTAACTGGGACAACGATAGTGTACCTTACACTGCATATTTCGACAGCGCTCGAAAAGAGAAAGGAGGAGCGAGTGTGATGATAAACCCAAATGATCCCCAGGAGAATCCACAGGCCTTCATGCATATGCATACGGGAAGTGAAGTCGATTTGAGTTTCAGTCACATTAATAATAATAATAATATTGCTGCCGCCCACAAATCGGTTTCTAAAGAAAAACAAGAGATGAAGGGACAAATGGTGAACAGCGGCGCACATCGAAGAAACCCCTCCGACCAACCAAAGATTGAAATAAGCCACAGGAGCATTACCTCAGAATCTGGCAGCGACAAGAGCAGCTCTGATTATTCCCTGTTGCAGGCTGCTGCTTATCGACGTGAAAAATCAGAGAGGAAGAAGGGCACGGCATTGGCAGCTGAGGAACCCATTAATAATAGCAATTCCTTGCCCGCGTCGGCTGTCCTTGTGCCGCAGCACTCCAGACAGAGAAGCCAAACTCGTTCAATATCTAATGAAAGAGTAAGTCATGTATAAGTTTACACGTATATATGTTAATTTCCTTCACATATTGATGTATGGATGTTTTTGTGGATATATATATATATATGTGTGTGTGTATGTGTGTATTTGTTGCAGCATCAGAGGACAGCATCAGTTCCTAAATTTGGAGCATGGGATGAAGCAGACCCCAATTCAGGAGAAGGGTTTACTGTAATTTTCAACAGAGTGAAAGAGGAAAAAAAACTGGGATCCTCCGCGATCCCATCTGTAGCACCGCAGCCCACATATACGTATTATTCCCATGATACTGCAGCAAATCAAGCCATTTCTAATTCATCCCGATCCAAGGTTAATATTTATTACAAGAAATTCATCCATCCAGTGTTGCTCTTCTTTATATATTTTATGAATTGAAGCTTGATTTTAGTTTGACATGTTATGCTCTGCTTTGCAGCTGTGTTGCTGTCTATTTTCATGCGGAAGCAATTCATGATCAACTGCTCAATTAGTTATATATGTGTGTGTATGTTTGTCTTCTCATAATATGCAGCAGCCTCATTCACTTAAGAAGAGATCAGAAAACTTCACTGCTCTACATACACATATTCATCTCTTGGGATTGAGACGTTGATAATTCAGAACAATTACAAATTAACAAACAAACAAACATAAGATGAATTTTGTGTTTCTCAAGATTCATTGTACTTTGTGTGTGCAAATGATGGAGATATTATTACCATGAACTTTGTTCATTTTGGTTGCTAGTTTATCATTTAGCTTGGCGTTGTATGTATCCTGTGGTGGTATGTGAACATGCCCATATCAAATCATTCACTTTATTTCAATTTTGGTATCCCATAATATATCGTGAAAAATTCTTATATACACCGGATGTAATACACACAATGATTAGATATGAAAAATCAAAATACATATTATATTTTTATTGGCCAAATGTTCTACATGGGTAATTTACTATCACCCCCCTGAGGTTTGGTCAAAATATCTAGTCCATCCCTACATTTGTAAAAGTCAATTAAAAACACCTTAAGGTTTAAACCCTATAATTATTTCCCCCTTCCGTTAGGGTTTTGCACTGTGAACTGTTAATTTTATATACAAAGACCTTTTAACCCTTTTGTTACATAAACATAGACTTTGACTTTGTTTTTTAAGAAGACTTTTACTTTGTTATTTTTATTAAATTACATCTTTTTCACATAAAAAAAATTATATATTTAAATATATATATTTTCATGTACAATTTTTTTAATTCTTATTAATTTCAATTTCCTGTAATTGAACAAGGGAGAGACTAGCCAAAAATAATGAAAAAAAAGAAGATCAACATTCTAACATTATGAGTAAAACTAGATAAAATATGGAGAATAACATAAATGAATTTTTTTAATGTCTTGCAATTTTTTATTTTTTCAACATTTTCTGCAATTTTTTTATTTTTTCAATATTCATATTTTTATTTATATTATCAATAGAAATAAATTAATAAAATTTAAATTATTTCTCAAATTTATATGAAATTCAAAAAAAAAATTTAGACACCAACCTAATTAACTCATAAATTAAAATTATTTCTTTTCCAAAAAAAATCAAAAGCACAGCTCATTTCCTTCTTCCCCATCACCGTCATCTGCATTTTCTTCCCCATCACTGTCATCTTCTTCCCCATCCCCATTACCGCCATCTGCGTTTTCTTCCCATCACCGCTTCACCCCTCATCTTCACGAGACCTCCGCCTAAAACCTTGAACCCATTCCTCGACCTTCCAAAAGATGTTGAGCCCATTCCTCGATAGAGACAGGGATGAAGGTGTTGATCACGATGGCTACGGTGGTGGCTCAAGTGGCAGCTGTGCCACTGCGAAAGCAACCACCGTCATGCTCGACCTTCCTCGGTTCCAACGCCCACTGTTATCACCACCGTTTCGACATCTTGGTGGCAGATTTTTGTTGAAAATTTTGTAGATTTGTTGATTTGTTTAGTGGTGTTGATTTGTTGTTGAAATTTTGTGGGATTTGTTGATTTGTGTAGTGGTGTTGATTTGTTGTTGAAATTTTGTGGGATTGTGGTGGTGTTCGTGGAGATTTATGGCAGAGTGGAGGTGGGAGTTGTCTTTGGTGGTTGATGACTTGATGGTGGTGGTGTTCTTCTTCGGTGGTAGATGGTGGTGGTGTTCGTCTTCAATGGCAGATGTGTTAGGAACCGGCTATGCAATTAGGAATCAAATCCTAATTAGAGCTAATTTCAAAATTTTGCTCAACATAACCTTAGAACTCATCTAGAATTCTAATCCCTAGGATCCAATTTGCAACTTAACACAACTAATCATACATACAACATGTATAACAAACTAAGGAAAACTAAATTGCGGAATACTTACAAGTTTCCTAAGTTTGAGGAAGACCACATTTATCTACTACAATGGTTGGCCTCCTTGATTCAACTTTTGAATCAACTCTTCAACTCTCCCACATATGAGACCTCTAGGTTGAGACACCAAGCTTCACCATATCACCATCTTGCCTTGATCAAGTGATAGCAAGCATCTCCTCTCAATTGACCTTGTAAGCTTGCCCTCACTTGATCCCTTTTTGCAAGAGCTCTAGGTTTATTCTTTGGATGTAGGTTTCTTTTGTTTCTTTTCTTTCATTTTGGGTTGCTCACGTTTTCTTCTCTTTACCCACACATATATATATCCAAAAACTCTTTTTAGATAATACTTGGTAGAGATTAAGTGTA
>CATIWK010251464.1:0-13734 GCA_949634005.1 Mallotus japonicus
AGTGCAAACTGAATCATTTAATTTAGGCACATGCGATAATCCAAAGAATATACTTCTTGCTTCTGATTTAACTCCTGATGAGAGAGAGAAAATGAAAGAAATAATTAAAAGAAGACAGAAAGTATTTGCTTGGGGTTATGAGGATATGCCAGGGATTGACAGAGAGATCGCAGAACACGCGATTCCCACATATCCTCACATCACACCGATAAAACAGAAAAAGAGATGATTGAGACCAGAATGGGCTCTCTTGATCAAAGAAAAGGTAGAGAAGCAGCTGAAGGTGAAATTTCTGGAGGTGGTCGACGACACCCACTGGTTGGCGAACATCGTACCAGTTCCGAAGAAGGATGGAAGGGTAAGGATGTGCGTAGATTACAGGGATTTGAATAAGGCCTGTCCTAAGGATGATTTTCCTTTGCCACATATCGACACTCTGGTTGATAGTGCGGCTTCCAGCGTTATGTACTCCTTTATGGATGGCTTTTCTGGTTACAATCAGATCATGATGGCAGTAATTGACAAACTAAAAACGTCGTTCACTACTGAATTGGGCGTTTATTGCTACACAGTCATGCCATTTGGATTGAAGAATGCAGGAGCTACTTATTAAAGGATGGCTACTACCCTATTCCATGACATGATCCACAAAGAGATCGAAGTGTACATGGACGACATGATGGTGAAGTCTTCAACACGAGAAGGACACTTCGAGGCTCTTGAAAAATTCCTAGCCAGAGCTGAAAAGTATAATCTTCGGATGAATCCGAAGAAGTGTGTTTTCGGAGTAACTTCTGGAAAGTTATTGGGACATATTGTCAGTCAGAAAGGAATAGAGGTGGATCCTGACAAAGTCAAAGCAATCAGGGAAATGCATACACCAAAGACAAAGAGAGAAGTTAGAGGGTTTATCAGGTGATTACAGTACATCAGTAGGTTTATCGCCAAGCTGACTATGATCTGTGAGCCGATCTTCAAGCTTTTGAAGAAAAATCAGCCGATCATCTGAGATGAGAAGTGTCAGCAAGGATTTGAAACTATTAAGAATTATTTAATGAATCCTCCAGTTTTACAAGTGCCGAGACCAGGAAAACTATTGATTCTGTATCTGGCAATTGAAAAGGGGGCACTGGGAGCAATGTTGGCCCAAGAAGGCATTGGAAAGGTCGAGCATGCGGTGTATTACTTGAGCAAGAAACTTTTTCCCTACGAGTCCAACTATAGTCTTGTAGAGAAGACGTGTCTAGCCATGATTTGGGCAACGAAGAAGCTTCGACACTACTTTCGGTTTTATAGGATTCAAGCAGTCTCTAAGCATGATCCCTTAAGATATCTTCAGCAAACTCCATCCCTTACAAGGAAATTAGCTCATTGGTTAGTTTTGCTTACCAAATTTGACATTAACTATATGGCAAAGAAAGTAGTCAAAGGAAGAGCTGTAGTAGACTTCTTGGCTCAGAATCCAGTCAATGATGAACATGAATGGGAATTAGAGTTTCCAGATGAGCATCTGGGGGCAATAAAAATCCAGACATGGACCATGTACTTTGATGAAGCTGTCAACAGCAAGGGAGCTGGTGTCGGTGTAATTCTGATCTCACCAGAAGGAGAAAAGATCCCGATGGCAAAAAGATTAAAATTCGAAGCTACCAACAATCAAGCTGAGTACGAAGCTTGCATCTATGGTCTGGAAGTGCTCAGAAGCGTAGGGGCAGAAGAAATCACGGTGTACGGAGATTCCATATTGGTGGTAAAATAAATTTCCAATCAGTGGGAGGTGAGAGAAGATAAGCTCAAACTATATTGGGATTACTCAACTACAATCCTTTTATCTTTCACTCAATGCAAGTTTGTACATTTGCCATGAGAAGAGAATCAAATGGCGGACTCTTTGGCTACTCTAGCTTCCACATAGGAAGAAAGAGAGTAGACCACCATCAAACCTCTTATCCTTGTCAAATCTAGAATCCCTTGTTATGAAGAGATAAGGGTGATGCCAGTTGACTCCACAGAAAAGTCGTGGTTCTATAATTTACAGCAATATCTAGAAACAGGACAGTTTCCCTAAGACGCTGATAGGAAAGAGAGAATGTCTCTCAGAATGTTGTCTCGACAGTTTATCAGCCATAATGGAATGCTGTATAAGAGGGCACCAACTGGAGTACATTTGAGGTGTGTTGACAGGAATGAAGCTCAGAAGCTGATGGTAGAAATCCATGAAGGGGTCTGTGGTCCGCATATGAACGGAACTATTTTAGCTAAGAAGATAGCACGTCAAGGCTACTTATGGTTAACGATGGAGACAGATTGTATAAAGTTTGTGAGGAAATGCCACAACTGTCAAGCGTATGGTGATGTCAGTCATCTGCCTTCCATGGAACTTCAAGGGTTGACTTCTCCGTGGCTGTTTGCAGTGTGGGGAATTGATATTATTAGAGAAGTGAGGCCAAAAGAATCGAATGGTCATCGATACATCTATCGATTACTTCTCCAAGTGGGTCGAGGCAGAATCATACATCACTGTTGGATCAAAGCAGATGGCGAGGTTCATAGAGAAGAATATAATCTACCGTTACGGGTTGCCACACCACATTGTCAGTGACAATGGTGTTCAGTTTCGAGCAGAAACGACTGTCTTGCTAAAAGAGTATAAGATTGAGCATCACAGGTCATCCCCGTATCGACCTCAAGCTAATGGAGCTGTGGAAGCCGCTAATAAGAACGTAAAGAGGATCTTGGCTAAAACGCTGGAAAATTATAAAGATTGGGCTTATTACCTACAGTTTGCATTGTGGGGATATAGGACCACTGCCCGAACTTTAACTGGAGCAACTCCTTATTCTTTGGTTTATGGATGTAAGGCAGTGCTACCAGTAGAAGTCGAGATCCAGTCGTTGAGAGTACTGTTAGAGTTCAGGATTCCTGAATACTAGTGGGTAGAGAGTCGGCTAGCTCAGTTGACCTTGTTGGATGAAAAGAGGCTGAAAGCTAAGTATCATTCTCAGTTGTATCAAAAGAGAATAGCTCGGGCTTACAATAAAAAAAGTTAAGCCCGGGAAAGTTAAAGAGGGTGATTTGGTTTTGAAGCTAACCAGGCCGTTACTGATAGATCCAAGAGGAAAGTTCAAGCCGAACTGGGAACGACCGTATCTCGTGAAGAAGCTATTTTCCAAGGGTGCTGCTATCATTTCCGATCTAGAAGGGAATGAATTCAAAGAGCCCATCAACCTTGACAAACTGCAGAAGTACTTTTTGTAAAGTCTCGCTAGGGAGAAAACCTCACAAAAAGAGGCTGCCTAGGCAAAAGTTAGAGACTACAAAAATCAGAAATTAAAAAGTCCTGCTGGATTGAAAACCTTGAAAGAGGCGGTCCAGGCAAAAATAAAGGATATGTAAAAGAAGAGAAAGAGTGGAAAATAGTTAGTTGGAAAACTTGCAAGGGCAAGCCAACTAACGACAGGAGTTATGTAAGAAACAAAATGTATTCTTGCTTTGTGCTTAATTTAAATGAAATGGATTGCCTTTTGTTATTATCAAACGTTGCATTAAATTCTTTATTACACACTGTTTAACTTAAAAGGAAATTCCATTCAACAAAAAGCAAATAAAGATTATATTACATGACTAATCCTGTCTTCTTTTCTTTTGAACACTTTGAGAGCTAGATGTTTGCAATAACCTTGTTCTTCTGCTAATGATGAAATCATCTTTTTCTGTCTGTTGCATTTGAACCCATGCTTTATACTGGTCATCAGTGGATGGATCTCCATTGTAGTCGATGCCCCTCTGAATGGTTCTTCGTGGCCAAGTTGCGGTCAGGTTATCCAGAAAATTCTGGGTAAGCGGCCCTGTTTCAAACTCATGCACAAGTTCGAGAATCAATTGTTTATGTCTGTACTGTCTGCAGAGCCTTGCAGGGTTGTAAAAAGTAGCAAAATGCAGGCTAGCTACTGGAACACAATATGTATAGCTCCAGATAGTCACATGTTGTACTCTTTACCACAGACATATCCATTGTATCAGTGTATCAGGGAAAGTGGCCACCCAGCTCCGAATGTCTTCTGGGATAGGATGAAGTTGCCGAGTACGACAATGCTTAGCTCTGTAACGTGTGATGTCTCTAGGAGGTTCCAGCAATCTCAATTTCTCATGAAACCAGGCCTATGCAGATTATGAATACAAATGATAGAAAATGAGCAAAACAGGCAGGAAAGCAGTAAATAGAGAAAGGATGAAGAGAGCCAACCTCCAGCAACAAAGGACTTCCAGAGAATCGCTTTATTTCTGCAAAGTTATCCAAGCCAACAATGGTTTCTGCTAAGATGAGTGGGAAAGGATTGAGACCCGCTTCTACTTGGTCGATAATGGAGAGAATTTTTAGACCACAATTGCCTGAAGGAGATACAAGCAAGAATTGAGTATAGAGGCACAGAGCCATCATTCGAGACCAATGCATTCCCTTGTTGTCTAGAGCCGCTATTATTTCCAGAAGAGAGTTAGTTAGCACTTCATTATTGAAAATGTGATGAAGAGAGAACTGAGGAGCAAGATTGAACATTCTAGCCATCTGAAGTTGAATAGAATGCATGTCTAGGACTCCGAGTGGAGGGACTGCAATCTGACAATTAGAATCAAATTGACAGCCTAGAATAGCTTCAAACTCTTCAGGCAGGGGGCATAATTCAATAGCATTGAACCTGAAGACGTGTTTCTGAGGATCCTAGAATTGAGTAAGAACATGTAAAAATGAGAAGTTGATCTTCCTTGCATGCATGGATCTAAAAACAGACAGGTGAAATGGTTCTAATCTGGCCCAAGATTCACCATCTAAGCTTTTCAATACTGTTTGTAGCTGTTTTAGGTTTCTTTCAGTCATGTTTTAAGGGTTTGGGATGCTGTTTAGAGAGAGAAATGCAGAGAATTCGAAGAATGAGGAAGTTAGGCATTTGAAGATGAGAATTGGGGATTATATAGCTGTAAAGTCCTGTCGTAGAGGTGATTCGCCTCAACTATGAGGTGTCGCCCCTACGTGAAGAGGCGATTCCTTGTCGCCTCTTCATAAAGAGGCGACGCCCCTTTGAAGAGTCGACGCTTCTTCAACGATGATAAGTTATACCTATTTGTAATTTTCTGTAAGGATTTTGTGCTATATACGAGATTCAGTTATGAAAACAACAAATTTATATGAATTAAATGCTTCTTTTGCTTTGAGAGCAGCAAAAAAAAAATGTTATAATGTTATCATTCAGTGCAAGAGTAAAAATCTGAAACTCAAAACAGAAACTAAAAGATTTGTTCAACAGATGAGAGTAAGCCTAATCTAACTGAGCTTATGATAAATGCCTACTCCTCATCCCCAGACTCGTCACTGTCATCATCCCCAGATGCATCCTCACCGGACTCCTCCTCAACAGGGTCACCTCCCTCGTCCTCGCTGTCCTCTCCACTAGTATCAGACTCCTCTCCATCATCAGCAGTAGGAATGGTAGTCTCCTCCATAATAGGCTCAGTGTCCTCCTCTTCACTGCTAATCTCATCTTCAACCTGAACAGCAGCTAGCTGACGCTGAAGAGCAGTGACTGCGGCCTGACTAGCCTCGAGCTCATCCTGGAAAAGTATAACAAAAAGTAAGAAATCATGAAAGCATGCATACATATAGAGATAAGTGATGTTTTTTCCTTCCATAACTTGGTCGTGTTGACCATGAAGTCCCACTGAGCCTCTATCAGGCGATACATGTACTCTCCCTGACCTCGAGGTATCTGCTTAATGATAAGTTGTTAGAACTAACCTCGTGTTAAGCTAAATGTGCGAAACAGAGAGAAAGAGGAAAAATTATATGAGTAGAGGTCTCTGGAAAGAAGACATGCTCAATAGTCATGTCAGGAGTCACAAACTGACGTGACAGCTCCCCCAAAGGCAACCAGCATTGCACCATCAAATCTGGAGGATCAGCGAGCATACCAGCAACCACCTGAGAACCAAAACTCGAACTAGCAACATCAGCAGTAGGTGGTGCCCTAGTAGAGGTACCCTCATGATAAGGTACAGTGCGAGAGCGCTGAGACAGCCTCTCTTGTATGGTAGGCCTATGCCTAACAGATGGTGCTCTAAGAGGAGCCTGAGAAAGGAAAAATGAAATAAAAAAAAATTGATATCTGAAAGCAAAAAGAGTGGAATCAAATGTTGAATGAAATCATTTACCTGAGGAGTAGATCCAGGAAGAGGAACTCTCTGCAGAAGAGGAACTCTCTGCAGAAGACGAGTCCGTGCAAAGTCCATGTAGTGAGACTTCCTCCTCTCGCAAAACTCATCAGCATCCTCTCCCTCCACTACGCGTTCTAGCTCATCTCCCTCCAATAGATGTCCCCAGAAAATCTCACGAGGAGGAGCGAAATGTGGACATCTCACTCGGGCTCCCTGACCCCAGTTATGCATCCTCTCACCAAGGTACCAGACTCTGCAGTCAAGTCCTCGGAGTAGTACTCTCCTCCTAGATAGAGGGATGGAATGGATTATGGCGGGTGTCCATCCAGTCTAAGGCCCCCATAAGTTCGAGCAAAGCTGTAAAAGCAAAAGAGGTAAGTAAAATAGAGTGAATTAACAGCGATTATACTAATTCCAAATTACTATTGCAAGTATCATACCTCATCAGGAGTCAATGTGTTCAGCCTCTCCCTATGGATATGAACAAGGGCAACAGGCCTCCTCCATGCACGACTAGCCCCCCACCTCACCATAGCTGGAAAGGGAACATCACGAATGTGGACTAGCCCAGTGACTAGCTCCAACTTTAAGGCCCAGTCCTACAAAAGAGATAAATTGTGTTGATAACTGTAGAGATAATATATAAACCGAATTTGATAAAAAAGAGAGGAAAATACCAGCACAGCATGCCAGAACCCACAGAAGTGCCTAGCTCCTCGCATAGTCTCATCCATGCTCTTATACAGGAAAGTAAGAGCACAGCTACCCCAGTCGTAGGTGGCGACTAAATCCAGGTCTCTCAGGGGAGGTAGGAACATCAGATCTATCGAGCTGGCTGTGTCTGCAAAGAGAGTAGTGCCTAGCAGATATACCAAGAATGCTCTCACTACCTGGTCCACAGCACGAGGGGTAATGGCAGCCGCAATCCTCTCCTCTGTATAATGACTCTTGGTAGAGTCAATCTTAATCGTATGAGTCCCCTTCATGTCCGGGACCATACCCAGCAGCCGTTCCACATAGTCAAGACGATCAGGAGACATCCGATGTAGACTGGCATCAAAGGGAACTGAATCCCCAGCATATGGAATCCCCGTCACAGCAGCAAAGGACACGGGGTCAAGAGTGAACTCTCCAAACAGGAGATGGAATGTATGGGTGGTGTCGGACCACCTCTCTAGTAGAGCATGTAGAGGCTGGTAGTCAGTCCTCCCTTGGAAAGAACCCAGTGTTGTGAATACGAGCTCTGATCTCCTTTGGAAAGCTGTCATACCAGATCTGGGCACCGCTAAAGTTCCCAGCACCTTTGAAAGTGTGGGAATCGAGCTGTTGAATGAACAGGGAGTTAAATTATTAGTTTTTACGCAATTGGAAGTCATTTTTACAATTTTCAGTTGTAGAGGCGACTACCTAAGGGTGAAGAGGCGATCGCCTCATCGTAGAGGCGTCACCTCTTCTCCAAGAGGCGATCGCCTCATCGTAGAGGCGTCACCTCTTCTCCAAGAGGCGATCGCCTCCAGATAGTTCAAATTGATGCCGTAGAGGTGTCGCCTCCTATCAGGAGGCGATCGCCTCAACGAAGAGGTGACGCCTCATCAATTCGGCACTCTGACAGTTCATACTAGATTTTCGCAATTTCATGCATTTAATCAATTTTTCTTTCGGTTAAATCATCAAACATGCATTCCTAATCATTAACCTGATATTTTATGATCCTATTTGCAGGAAAAAAGCAACTAAATTGGTTACTAACCTCTCTGGTAGCCAATCCGTACAGATGTGATCGCGTATCTGCGAGAAGAGGGATGTCATCCCCAATGCTTAGTTCGAAACACCGTAAGGGATGTACTGTAGGTGCTATCTGGTCCCATGCGGGTAAATTCGGTGTCCGTGCGGCATCCATAGCAGAAAAGTGATTAGAAAGTGAAAGGAATTTGAAAGGAAAAAGCTTTGAAAGCAAAAGTAACTTTTAAAAAGTGAAAAGGAAGCTTATATAGGAAGGTCAGGGGACAAAACTGGAAAACTTGCAAGAAAAGTAAAACAAAAGTCTGGGTGAAGCCCATTAACTAAAAGAAAGACGACCCATCAAATAGGCATCCCCAGCGGAACCTGAAAAAAAAAATCGAGAACAATTAGGAAATATGAGGGAGTAGAAGTTTATTGTTTTTATCATTCGGGTGTATCCTGAACCGAGACTCAATAAAGAGATGATGATCGGGCTTGATAGAGTTCCTAAGATTCGAGGAAGAGCGATGATTGGGCTTGTTAGAGTTCTCGAGATTCGAGGAAGAGAAATGATCGAGCTTGATAGAGTTCCCGAGATTCGAGGAAGAGCGATGATCGGGCTTGATAGAGTTTCCGAGATTCAAGGAAGAGTGATGATCGGGCTTGATAGAGTTCCCGAGATTCGAGGAAGAGCGATGATCGGGCTTGATAAAGTTCTCGAGATTCAAGGAAAAATGATGATCGGGCTTGATAGAGTTCCCGAGATTTGAGGAAGAACGATGATCGGGCTTGATAGAGTTCCCGAGATTCGATAAGAAGTAATGAATTGGGCCAGGAAAACCCGAGATCATAATAATGAGTAACTGATCGGGCCAGGAAAGCCCGAGGAACACGGTTACGTTTCAAAGTCGAGATCTGTGTCAGAAAGGCTCAGAATTCGCATCATCTTCTTTACTAAGTAAAGCTCGCATCAGAAAGGCACGGGGTTTGCGTCAAACTATAATGAGTGACTGATTGGGGCAAGAAAACCCGAGGAACACGATCACATTTCCAGTCAAAATTCAACCTTGCAGGTTTGAATTCCCGGAACTGACGGCCCAAGCAAAGCTTGCAGGTCAGGTATATCATGCTCATTTTCATAATGCATGTTGCTTTTTCAAAAAATTGATTTTATAAATTTGCTTTTTGAAAAACCAAGGGGGCAAACTGTAAACACCCTCTGTTTGGGCCCACAACAAAAGCCCGGTGAAGAGATAGTTCGCATCTCGAATGCAAGAAGAGTCTGAAACCTTCTTAGAATAGATCCGAAAGCTTAAACCTAATCTGAATTCTTCAAGCCTAGCCCAAGATACCTAACCCAACCTTCAAGGCCCACAACCTAAGTCTTCTAGCCCAAAAGTCCACCAGGCCTGGGTGTAGAGGCGATCGCCTCTTCGTTGAGGCGATCACCTCTACATCGTGGACATTGATGAGGCGCCGCCTCATCATACCTGTCCCCTGCAGTAATAAATGTTATTTATTGCTGCATTTAACTCAAATCCCACACACTCCTCCAGCTGCATTTTTGAACGAAAACAAAGACTTTTGAGGAAAAAATTAGCTGGAAAAGAAGAAGCAATGATGGAAAATACTTGGTGGAAATTAAACCTAGATTTTTGGGAAATTGAAGAGAGAGAGAGTGGGAGAGGCTTAAGTAGAGCTTAGGCTGGTCTTTTAGAGGATTTGGT
Organism: Mallotus japonicus; assembly: GCA_949634005.1. Classification (NCBI taxonomy): domain Eukaryota; kingdom Viridiplantae; phylum Streptophyta; class Magnoliopsida; order Malpighiales; family Euphorbiaceae; genus Mallotus; species Mallotus japonicus. Next base: position 9,657 of record CATIWK010251464.1, read on the forward strand.
CATTATTCAAAAGAAAAAAAAAAGAAGAAAAAAAACGTTCTTGAGAGAAAGAAGAAAAAAACCAAGAGAAAACAAAAGGAAAAGAGAAGAGAAGGAGGAATTTAAGCTTGAAGAGTCTAGTTCTTTGAAGGAAAAAGGATCTTCCTTGCATTCAATCATCAAACAAGCTCTGAGGGCTGAGTTAGGAGCTCTAGAAGTTCTCCATTCACTGAGAATTCTCATTTTCAAGCTTTAAATTCTTCATTTTCATATTAAAAGCATAAATTGTTAGATTTTGGTTTATTTTGAGTATTTGTTGCTTTGTTTGATGTTATATGAAAACATGATTATTTAAACATGTGAATTTTTAAGTTTTGAGTCTATGTTTTACGTTGATTTGTATGTAGATTTGAATTTCTTAGCATATAAGAAAATATGTGATTCTGTGTTGTGACTTCCTGTTGAGGAGGCGACGCCTCTTCATGATGAGGCGATCGCCTCTCGCCTAGAGTCGTGCACGATTCTGCCTCACTTTTGTATATGCTTAGTATACTTTTTGTATATTTTTGTATCTTATACACATTTTATGTTTAGTATTTGATCTTTCATGTATTTGTCATGTGTTTAACTTGCTCAAATGATGATTTGTCTAAGTGGTTCATCCATGTTCATGTTAGTCTTCAAGTTTATTTATGTGTAAGTATGGTTTGAATTATCATTTGAGAATATTGTCTATATTGAGATTTGAACTAATAGTATTTGTTGTAGGTTCTTTGAGTGATTTCTTAATCACTTTTTGATTAGTGAGTTAATTAGTTTTTGAGAGGTTTTATTGGATTATTGTAATAATTGTACCAAGATTTGTAATCCTTAATCCCTTCCCCATTTGTATTGAATGAATGATTGTAATATTCTTTCATTTATTTGTTCAAGTTGCCAAGGTAATAAGCAAGCAAATGGGACTAATGTGCAAAATTGGTAATATTTGTAAAAATGAAAGCATGTGTGACCAACATTAAATAAGGAAATCATTTGATAACTAAAGGTAATAACATATAAAACACAAACGGAGGCCAACCGCAAGGTTGGGCGGGCATTCGAAGCCCATACCCAGTTTCCGAACCCGATCTCTGAAGACGGCTTTTGGGTACCTCCATGGAATCTTATTGCTGTAAGTGTGTCCCGGTTTTCATCCAGGTGGCGACTCCATCTCCAATAATGGGCCTTAAGCCCATCTTCGTATATCCTAGCAGGCCCTGAGCTTGCACAGTGCCGTGGTCGCCAACACTTGGGCGCGCACTAATCCCCGCCGCCTACAATATGCTGAGTCAACTAAATACTGGTCAAACCAACAATCTCTGTACTTTCACAGGCGAAAGGGCATGTAACCTGAAGCCTGCAGAACACGTAAATCACCCATTATCCATGAACGCATGATTTCCACACATCCAGTAGTGATGGAAGTTCCTTAATTTATGGAGTCACTCCTCAACTAGGCCGAAAATCACTCAATAACAAGTGGCATATCTTTGATCTTAAATAGTCTTATAGTCCAATAAAATAAGGTAACTCATTCATAAACCCTAAAATATCTACTTATCATCCAATCATAATAAAACTCTGACTTAGGCATCACAGTGGGACTACCAGGAGTAGCCCTGGCCCCATTCTTACGTCTTTTTATTTTATAGACTATTCAACAAGCCATACATATCTCTTCTATCCTCCATTTAAGTAGGCGCTCAAAGGAACCCCTTTTATCAATTCTTAATTTGTTTCGGATTCTATTGCGGCCTTGGTTCTTCATGTACTTCATCTGGTTTATTTGGAATTTGCATCAAAAACTAAATCAGAAAATCATGCACTAAATAAAATGTTATTTGACATAAGGCACCAGTGATTCATTGCATGTTTTGAAATAAAACATGGCCTCAATTTTGCTCAACAATCTAGTATAACATTGGATAGATAAAAAAATATATTAGCGCAATTAAGTTCCCTGTTATATGTAAACTAAAAAATATATATGCAAATATTTCATACAATTTCCACTATTCAATAATGCTTCAATAGTCTTATTGAGGTTGCCTAACCATTCCCATTTATTTTCATCTTCTCCTGTTTGAATTCGCCATAGCTTTTGCGTGGCTAACACTTTCTGAGCAAAAACCTTTCATGTTAGGGCAGTCTTTAACGATCACTTTTGCCAGTGATAGGAAATTGAACGGATAAGATCTTAAATAAAAGCTTTTAAGTCTTGGCAGAGCATGCAATCCCCAAATATTTCAATTGAATGAATACAATCTCATCTTCTCCTGCATCTGCTTCTCTTGCTACTATTTCTTGCACCATTTTGCATTCCTTTATATTCATTCTTTTGAGTTGCACAGGACTTATAGCCATCGAGGTGGTCATCAAATTTATTAAACCATGACATCGTGACACTTCCAGAGTTATCAGACTTTTAAAAGATAATGAGGAGGACAACAAAACTTTCATTCTGCTGCACTCCAATACTTCTAAAGTTTTGAGATTTTGAAACTTAAGGATTGGTAAAAAGTCTTCATCCACCAGATGTTTCCGTTTATGTAGAATAGTTTCCTAAGGAAAAGCATCACTCAGAATAAGCTTCTCCAAGCTCGGTTAGCCTTAAATGAAATGAAATGGGAAATGAGCAGGTTCACTAGGAAAATAAGTCAGTCCAATTACTTTCAATCTGTGCAAGAAAACTTGAAAATTTTCGTTCAACATGTCCTTTGCGATGTTCCATTCTACCTTCAGCTCTTCCAAGCTTGGGATTGCAACCTTGGAAACCAAATTATTAATAAATAAAAACTACAAGTTAATCCATATAGAAAGCAAACCAAATAGCTAGCATCCTGAATTTTTCAAAACTAATCTCACTAGTTATTTGAACAGATTTAGAACTAGTAAAACACATTAAACAGAGAAAAAGAAAAAGACATATCTTTTACATGATTTTTTTTTAAAAAAACTTGTTGCAATATTGAAATAAAATTTAATTACAAAATGTTAATAAACTGACCTTGCCAGCAAAAATCATCACGTCTTCATTTGAAAATGTTGAAGCAAATAAGACAATCTTTGGGCAGAGAACCACATCAATCTTTGTCAAGGACGGACATTCCAAAACATCGCCTTCATAATAAAAACTTGATAAGCTAGGCAAACACTCAAGACTCATCAAGTGTAATTTAGGAAATATGATCTTATCCCAAGTTAATGTTATTTCCTCTTCTGCTTCGTTTCTTATGATGTGTTCCACTGAAGTGCATCTTTTAATTTCCATTTGCTGGAGATTTACAAGATTCAAAGCCACTGACAAAGTAAATATATGAGTCAATTTACCATAATTATGAACTTTTAGCAATGTTAGCTCTTTAAAGCTCAAAATTCCTCCAGGATCCTTATTCCATACATTCCTTAGCCTTAGCAAATCAATTAAATGTAATTCTTTTAACCGTCTCATCAGGCCATTTACAGCATTTAGCTCATTCAAATAAATTAAATGTTCCACATGTAACGATTTCATTTCCTCAGCATTTAGCCCGTCCAAATCAAACACTTTTTCTAATGAATCACATTTTTCTACAACCAACACTTGCAATTGATCCACAGCCTGCACTGCATTTAAAGGTATAGCACTTGAGAAGAGTCCACATTCGTCCACCACTAGCTCTGTTAATTTTTTGAGGCTACTGAATGGAAATTGGTTGTGCCATTTTTCTTTTAGTTCAGGAAATTGAGAGAGTTTCAAATCTCTTAGGTTCTTGAATCCAACCTAAAGCAAAACCAGAACATTGCATTTGATCAATATGTAAGAAATAACAGTTTACATGATAAATAAGAACATTTGATCAGTACATACCATTTTCATGTGCAATTGTTTTATAGTGGCATTGAAATTATATAAAAGTTATTATTAATTGTAGGCGATGGGGTCTAGCGCACGCCCAAGTGTTTGGCGACCACGGCACTGTGCGGGCTCAGGGTCCGCTAGGAAATACAAAAATGGGCTTTGGGGCCCATTATCGGAGATGGAGTCGCCACCCGGATGAAAACCGGGACACACTTACAG
>CATIWK010251493.1:0-12046 GCA_949634005.1 Mallotus japonicus
ACAATCCCTGTGGAGACAATAATCTATTCACCCTTTTATTACTTGTTCGACCCGTGCACTTGCAGAAATTACGCAACAAGAGGCATGGTAAGAATCAATTTAAAAGGGAAAGACTACTCTTTGTTGTGCAGTCGATTAATACCTAATTCATATAGTCTTTCTATTAACCAAAAAAATTTTATTATATTATTTGGTGTTTCACCTATAATTTGCTGACACTATCTATATTAAAATTTATAACTTTTTTATTGAATAAAAGTTTTCCAAACGTAATTTAAAAAAAAAAGAGTTTGCAGCAGTTAAAATTTTATTTGCCAGTTACAACAATTTAAAAAAAATATATCTTTTTCTTTTTTTCTCTTCTAACTTTTTTTTCTTTTTTCTTTATTTTTAATATAATTTGCTTTGATAGTCGTTTGTAAAAACAATGGTAAACAATCCTTTTTCTTTATTCAGATATATTTATATCATAAAAAAAATTTAAAAATATGCTATATGTTTATTTTATCTTTAAATCTAGGCCTAATTATTTAAAAAATTCTGAACTTTACGAGTTTTAACAATTTTAGCACGTTCTTTCAACTCTTAATTAAAAAGTTCTGAACTTTATATTTTTTAACACATGTTCTTTTAACATTTATAAAAAATCATAAACTTTACAATTTTTTAACATTTTTAACATGTTTTTTAAAAATTTTGTCAAAAAATTATTAAAACTCGTAAAGTTTGAAATTTTTTAGATAATTAGGCCAATATTTATATTTGTTCATTCAATTTTTTAACATCTTATAAAATGTTGTATTATTTAATGTTGATATGGCACCAAATTGCCTTTAGTTAAAAAAAGAGAATTTAATGAGTTAGCAAAAATTATCCTTTTTAAAATATACCATTTTAAAATAAAAAATAGTATTTCAATTTGTTATAAAGTTGAAATCACTTATATGACACCGAAATGAATTTTTTAATTAAAACATGTTAAAATTATTAAAAGTTTTAAAATTTACCATTTTAAAGTGAAAAAAATATTTCAGTATCATATAAACAATTGCAAACTTATAACAAATTAAAATATTATATTTTTTATTTTAAAATAGCATATTTTGAGGAGAAATTTTTTGCTAAATCATCAAATTCTCTTTCTTTTTAAATTAAAAAGTGTTTAGTGTTATATTAACATAACATTTTATCAGATATTAAAATATTGATTAAATAAATATAATTTAATATTGAAATAGAATTTTTTTATTAATAATTTTAAAAAATATATACTAAAATTGTTAAAAGCGGTAAAGATTGTGATTTTTTTATAAAATTTTAAAAGAACATATTAAAATTGTTATAATTTGTAAAATTCAAGATTTTTTAAATAAAACTTGAAAAAACATGCTAAAATTGTTAAAACTCATAAAGTTCAGAATTTTCTAAGTAATTGGGCCTTAAATCTATTGTATATTTAGTTTAATTATATTTATTTGAGTAAAAATTTATGAATGTTTTTTCATAAATATGGTTTTGGTCCCATAACGTACATGATGTTTTCCATCTTTTTTTATGAAAAATTTAGGAGAAAATTTGCTCAAAATATTAACAAATTGGATTCATCTAAAAATTATGAGTTAATTGTGCACTTTCTTAATTAGTAATTTTAAATGCTCTATCAATACAATACAATTAAAAAAAATTCAAGATAAATATTTTATATATATCTAAACTGTAATACTGTTTATAAAATTTATTTATATTGTTGATTTTATATAAATGAGAAATTTGTAATTTTTTATAGAAAAAAGGTGTTAATTGTTGAAATTTTGAGATATAACTCCCACTCACTTGTATAAATAAAACAATCACTAAATTGAAACTTTAATTTATCGATTATTGGTTTTAAATCTTTTGGTGATATTAAAAGAAAACATATCTCATGATCTTGTACTGAGCAATTTTTTAATAATATATTTAATTAATTGATTAATTATTTTATGTTATTTGATACCTTATATCGTGTGTCCTTTATTATCTTTATTTTTTTTTAAATTACGTTTTTGTACTCATATGGAATTTGAGATTCTTGAAACGATCCTTTTAACCCCTAGTACTGTGGAATTTTGGGTTATCTCCATTTATTTATTTATTTTATTTTTCCTTAAAAGAAAATAGATCAGCATTGTAGTTCAAATTAATAATCTTAAGATTTTTGGCTATGATTGGACTCCAATCACATGAACAAGGAAAATTTGTTACACCCCAATTAATTAAGTAGGCTCCATGTCTCTATCTACATTTTTTTTATAGAATAATTGTTGTAAGTGTTGGAAAAAAATTCTAATTTTTTATACATTTAGTCGAATTTCATCTAAAGAAAATCTCTATATAGTTGAAAATAATAGAATGACATTGATCTGTATGGACTCTTCTTGCTGAGCAACTAGACTAATTGTCTATATTCATGTAGCAAGTGGGAAATAATGGACATTGATAATGAAGTTAAGAGAAAAAATTTGCTAGATGGGTTGTCATGGATTTTAGTGACTTGTTATAAAAAAAAAAAATTAATTTTATCTACTTATAGGTATAAAAATACTGTAATATTGAATTTCGCTCATAATAAATTCAAAAATAAATTCTTAAATAAATTCTTTAAAAATTAAATATGAAATATTATTATCGCAAAATTTCCGTCGAAATTATTCGGTCTAGCATCCATTGGAGATTGTCATGGAATTGATGGAAGAAAATAATGGGAAGGAAAATAAAGGTCAATGCGCAATGGCTTTAAGGAAAAAAAAATTAAGAAATTAAAAAAGAGCTAAAGTTGCTATAAAAAACTTGGTGGGTCTTCATATGGTAACTTTGAAAGGTTGGTTGATGATCTCTTCATGGAAAGGTTAGGGCAATGAGATGTAACAACTCATTATTGTAAGATAAATTCTAGCAAGTGAAATGTTCAATTTCTTCATGAAAGAGTGCAATAACCTAATAAAAATATTGAAATTTCATCCACACAATTCTATCAAATATCAATCAACAAAGACATGGTAATTTTATTTCACTAAATTAATGCTATAGTAACAATTTTGGTCACTTTTTACCAGTCCATTATTGGTATAATGTGATTGCGGGGTCTGCTTGCCAGATTTTATCTCAGATATGGAAGATGCCAATATAGTTTGTCCACCCACAGGCATGGTGGAACATAACAGATTTAAAATGAGATACAAATTATGCTACATTTATTTTGGACCAAATAATACTAATATAGGATGTGTTTGACATTATAGTTAAAATTAAAATTTTTATTTTAAATATTTTATTTATATATTTTTATTTTAAAATATTATAATTCTTTATTTTTAAATAAAACCTTTATCTAAATGTATTATATCATACTATACGGATAGATTTATAATATAAAATATGTATTATAAATTTATTAATTAACTGTAAAATATTTTATAAGTAGGTATTACAAATCCAACAGTGTAAAAGAAAAAAGGATAGATATACATAACGCGCCCATGAGGAAATAAAAAAAAAATTGTAAGCAATTACAATACTGCCTAATACTTTTTTTTTTTTTTTTTGAAGAGAAAATACTGGAATTCATTAAACGTCCAAATTAAGTCCAGATAGCAGAAAGTCTGGAGGGGTAAACCACTCCTTACAATCAGAAACAGAAAGGGAAAGAGCAGCCTTAGCACATGCATGAGCTGCTTCATTCGCTGATCGTCTTACAAAACGAAAAGAAACATTAGAGAAATTCTTTAATAAATGGGAACAAGCATCCAAAAGTAAGCCACAAGGAGAGACAGCCACGAGGAGAGACATCAAGCTGCCTTCTTAAACCTACAATAACCAATAAGGCATCAGACTCAACAATTACATTGTCTATCTTCTTGTCACGTAACCAGGACAAAGCTTCCCTAGCTGACAGCGCTTCGGCCTCCTTAGGATTCATTCTGGCAGTAAAAACCATTCCTCTCGCAACAATGAAATGACTAGATGAGTCTCGTAAAACACTACCAATCCCAACTTTCTAGGAATGCATATTCAATGCAGCATCAATATTCAACTTCAACAAACCATCCCCTGGTCTTTGCCAATGAACATCCCCATCATCAGTTAAACAGCATCCACCTTGAACAGACATAGAAGCTGATCTAATGTATTTTCAATAGCCAAAAACTGACCCGCACGATTGACCAGCTGCCCACCATCCCCTGGTTTTTGCCAGTGAACATCCCCATCATCAGTTAAACAGCATCCACCTTGAACAGACATAGAAGCTGATCTAATGTATTTCCAATTAGCCAAAAACTGACCCGCACGATTGACCAGCTGCCTAGGAGAAGACTTAGAATTTCGCCAATCCAATTATTATGATTCTCCCACAGAGTCCAGCGTAACACCGCATATAAAGCTCTATCATCAGCGGACATACTAGAGAGAGCATCCGAAAAAACATCAATAATCTCCCTCTGATTTATGACATCCACCGGACAAGGAAATAAATTCCAACAGTCCTGAGAAACACTACACCCAAACAATACATGCCAAACCGACTCATCTTTATCATTACAAAGAGGACAGCATCCATCCACTGGGACATGATGAGATCGTAGTAAATCTTTAGTAGGCAAACTATAGGAAGCACAACGCCACATAAAATTTCGTACCTTTGGCGGAGTCTTAAGAGTCCAAATAAAATTCCAGCCAGGCTTTACAGTCTGAGTAGGTGCTCCCCTAAACAATCTGTAGCTATCCTTAACAGAGAAAGCACCATTTTTGCCATAAATCCAAAACCAAGAATCATCTACTCGCCGGATACTCAAAGGAAAGCTCAAAATTGCTATAACATCATTATCATTAACAAGCTCCCTATTCTAGCTACCACCATCCTCAGTCATCAAAGCATTCACTGAAGCAAAACGGAACTCATCAACCACCGATAAAGTAGGCAAACCAGAATTATTAGTAACAATCCATGGATCAGACCAAAGGGATACTGATTTACCATCCCCAATCAGCAAACGAGCACCAGACACAACATGCTCCTTCGCCGCCATGATACCCTTCCAAATGTAGCTTGGATTTTGACCAAGTTTTGCTTGAAAAAAAAGGACTGTGGGTAATATTTAGCTTTTAAAAGCTTAGCAACTGTTGGGTTAGAATTTGTCAAGATTTTATTTAACTAATAATCCCTATTATTTGGGACATGTAGTTAGAGTTTGACTGTTTCTTTAGCTACTTACCATGTCTTTAGGAGTTGCAAACGTGGGCTATTTGTTTTTTCTTTTATCTTCTTGTAAGGCTTATATAAGCCATGAGTTTGCTTTGAATTAATAACACACACATATACTCTTCTGTGTGAACTATACGATACCTAAAATTTAACAATCTGGTATCAGAGCCTCGAAAGAGGACTGATCAGTGTGAGAGGAGTGAAACACAGTGAGATGAGAAGAGAAAGAGAGTGAGTGAATTACCACGAGAGAAAGAGTGTGTGTGAGAAGTAGCAAGTGTGAGATGTCAGGAGAGACAAGCAATTTTGCTCAGCCTTGCATCCCTAAGTTTGACGGAGATTATGATCACTGGAGAATGCTTATGGAGAATCTCCTGAGATCAAAGGAGTATTGGAGTCTGATCGAGACAGGGTACAGAGAGCCTGCTGCTAGAGAGGTATTGACCGATGCACAGAAGAAAACTCTAGAGGAGCTGAGGTTGAAAGATTTGAAGGTAAAGAATTACCTTTTTCAGTCAATTGATAGGGCTATTTTGAGGACCATCACTCAAAAGGAAACATCCAAGCAGCTGTGGGACTCAATGAAGATAAAGTATCAAGGAAACGCGAGAGTTCAACGTGCTCAACTTCAAACTCTTCGTAGAAAATTTGAGGTCCTAGAGATGAAGCTTGGGGAGTCAGTCACAGACTACTTTGCAAGAGTGATGGTGGTTGCGAATGATATGAGAAATTGCGGTGAAGATATGCCGGATGTTAAGATTGTTGAGAAGATTCTCCGCACCCTCACAGAAAAATTTAACTACATTATGTGCTCAATAGAGGAGTCGAAAGACATTGATCGTCTTTCTGTGGATGAGTTACAGAGCTCTCTACTTGTCCATGAACAGAAGTTTCAAAAAATTGGTGGAGATGAACAAGCATTGAAAGTTTCTTATGAAGAAAAAGCTGGTGATAGAGGAAGGGGACGTGGAGTTTTTAGAGGAAGAGGAAGAGGAAGAGGTCGACAAACATTCAGTAAAGCTACAACTGAATGTTGGAAGTGTCATCAAATAGGGCACTTTCAATATGAATGTCCTAAGTGGGAGAAGGGAGCAAATTATGCTGAGCTTGAGGAGAAAGAAGAGATACTATTGATGTCGTATGTGGAGCTTAATCAATCAAGGAGTGAAGATGTATGGTTTCTTGATTCTGGATGCAGCAATCACATGTGTGCAAACAAGCAGTGGTTCTCTGAGCTTGATGAGGAATTTCGACAATCTGTGAAGCTCGGGAATAACTCCAAAATGATTGTGATGGGAAAAGGTAACATCAGACTGCAAATTGCTGGAAATACTCAGGTGATCACTGATGTTTTTTATATACCTGAGTTAAAAAATAATTTATTAAGTATCGGACAATTGCAAGAGAGAGGTGTGGCTATTTTAATACAACATGGAGTATGTAAAGTCTATCATCCCGAGAAAGGACTTATCATACAAACAGCAATGTCTGCAAACAGGATGTTCATGTTGCTTGCAAAAGCCTTGCCGAAGGCTTCCACTTGTTTTCAAATAACTCTTGAAGATAGCACTCATCTTTGGCATCGTAGATATGGGCATCTAAGTTTCAAGGGTCTGAGAACTTTGCAATATAAGAATATGGTGAAAGGGATACCTCAGCTGAATGCATCATCCAAAGTATGCACTGATTGCATGGTGGGAAAGCAACACAGGGATGCAATTCCAAAGAAGAGTCTGTGGAGAGCATCACAAAAATTGCAGTTGGTACATTCTGACATATGTGGACCCATCAACCCAGCCTCCAACAGTAAAAAGAGGTATTTCATAAGCTTTATTGATGACTATAGTCGTAAGGTGTGGATATATTTTCTTACTGAGAAGTCTGAAGCTTTGACTATCTTTAAGAATTATAAAAACCTTGTTGAAAAGGAGACAGGTGTTTGTATTCGCTGTTTACGCACAGATAGGGGTGGAGAATTTACATCTCTTGAGTTCAATGCTTTCTGTAAAGATAATGGCATTAGCAGGCAGCTCACTGCAGCCTACACTCCCTAACAAAATGGAGTAGCTGAACGCAAGAACAGGACAATCATGAACATGGTTAGAAGCATGTTATCAGCAAGTTCCAAAGAATTTCTGGCCAGAAGCAGTAAACTGGACAGCACATGTACTTAATAGAAGTCCTACATCGGCAGTGAAAGACATGACCCCTGAAGAGGCTTGGAGTGGTATTAAACCCAATGTTGATTATTTTCGAATTTTTGGGTGCATTGGCCATGTTCATGTGCCAGAAAGAAATAGAAAGAAGCTGGATGATAAGAGTTTTAAATGTGTGTTGCTAGGGATAAGTGAAGAATCCAAAGCATATAGACTCTACGATCCCGTGTCTGAAAAGATAGTTGTAAGCAGAGATGTTATTTTTGAAGAAAATGAGTGCTGGAATTGGGGGAGGAGCAATAAAGAAGCAAGACTTGATGTGCTCGAATGGGGAGATAGCAATGGAAGTGAAATCGATCAAAGTGAAGAAGAAGCTGAGGAGGCAGTAGAAGAAGGAGGAGGAGAAGACGACACACCTTCAAATGAGTTGCTTGGTGAGAATTCTCAAACATCTGAAAGCTCACCAAGTTCACTAGGAGGGAGGAATAGAAGAGCACCATTCTGGATGGAAGATTATATAAGTGGGGGAGAACTTTCAGATGAAGAAGTTGAGCATAATCTAGTTTTGTTTACTTCAAATGGAGATCCAACAACCTTTGAAGAAGCTGCACAAAGTTCCAAGTGGAGAGTTGCAATGGACTTGGAGATAGAAGCAATCAAGAAGAATAAGACTTGGGAGCTAACAGATCTGCCTAAAGGAGCAAAGAAGATTGGAGTAAAATGGGTTTTTAAAACTAAACTCAACGAAAATGGCAAGGTTGATAAGTGTAAGGCTCGATTGGTGGCGAAAGGCTATGCCCAGTAACATGGCATAGACTATACTGAAGTGTTTGCACCTGTGGCTAGATGGGATACAATCCGAATGATAATTGCTTTAGCAGCTCATAATGGTTGGAATATGTATCAGCTTGATGTCAAAAGCGCTTTCTTACATGGGGAATTGAATGAAGCTGTGTTTGTCGAGCAACCACAAGGCTATGCAAAGAAAGGGGAAGAGCATAAGGTGTACAAATAGAAGAAAGCATTGTACGGCCTTAAACAAGCCCCTCGTGCATGGTACAGCCGAATTGAAACGTATTTTATTAAGAAAGGATTTGAGAAGTGCAGCTGTGAACACACCTTGTTCATCAAAAGAGAAGATGAAGGTAAAATCTTGATTGTTAGCTTATATGTTGATGATCTGATTTTTACTGGTAATGATGAAAGCATGTTTGTCAAATTCAAAAATTCTATGAAACTTGAATTTGATATGACTGATCTGGGAAAGATGAAGTATTTTCTGGGTGTGGAGGTTTTACAAAATTCTGAAGGCATTTATATTAGTCAAAAGAAGTACACAAAAGAAATCTTGGAGAGGTTTAAGATGGAGAAGAGTAATAGTGTGAAGAATCCCATTGTTCCAGGTGTTAAATTAATGAAAGATGAAGGAGGAGTCAAGGTGGATGCTACAATGTACAAACAACTGGTTGGAAGTCTTATGTATCTGACTGCAACAAGGCCTGATCTAATGTACGTAGTGTGTCTCATTAGCAGATTCATGTCAAGTCCAACTGAGTTGCATTTACAAGCTGCGAAAAAGGTGTTAAGATACTTGAAAGGTACTGCGGATTTGGGAGTGTTTTATCGAAAGAAGGGCAATAGAGAGTTGATGGCATATACAGATAGTGATTATGCAGGAGATGTGGATGACAGGAAAAGCACTTCTGGTTATGTATTTCTACTTAGTGAAGGAGCTGTGTCATGGTCCTCTAAAAGCAGCCTGTGGTTACATTGTCTACTACCGAAGCAGAATTTGTAGCTGCTGCTTGTTGTGTATGTCAAGGGGTGTGGATGAGGAGAGTCCTGGAGAAACTTGGTCACTCTCAAAGCAAGTGCACCACAGTGTTATGTGACAACAGTTCCACTATTAAATTGTCCAAGAACCCAGTCCTGCATGGACGCAGCAAACACATTGATGTAAGGTTTCATTTCCTGCGTGATTTAACCAGAGATGGAGTAGTTGAACTGAAGCATTGTGGCACGCATGAACAAGTTGCTGATATTATGACAAAACCACTCAAGCTGGATGTGTTTTTAAAGTTGCGTGAGTTGCTAGGAGTATGTGTTGTACCAGGAGTAAACTGAATGCATTATTGCAATCAGTTTAGGGGAGGACTTGTTGGGTTAGAATTTGTCAAGATTTTATTTAACTAATAATCCCTATTATTTGGGACATGTAGTTAGAGTTTGACTGTTTCTTTAGCTACTTACCACGTCTTTAGGAGTTGCAAACGTGGGCTATTTGTTTTTTCTTTTATCTTCTTGTAAGGCTTATATAAGCCATGAGTTTGCTTTGAATTAATAACACACACATATACTCTTCTGTGTGAACCATACGATACCTAAAATTTAACAGCAACCAGAGATTCAGGTTCAGAAACTAACTTCCACGCTTGCTTACTTAACATCGCCAAATTAAAATCATGTAACTTCTTGAAACCCAAGCCACCGAATTTCTTTGGGATACAAAGCTTATCCCAACTATGCCACCTTATGCCTTCTCTTGAGCCATATTTCGCACCCTACCAGAAACTATTCATCATCTTCTCCATATCCTTACAAAGCTCCAAAGGGATCAAAAAGATATTCATGACGTATATAGGAATTGCCTGAATGATAGATTTCAACAAAACTTCTTTGCCAGCCCGAGATAACCATTTATTCTTCCAAGAATTCAAACGATATTTTTTTGAATTAATGTTTTTGAAATTTTAATTTTTTAATAATTAATTAAATTGATGGAATCTAAAATTTAAAATGCACTAGGTGCACTTGTCATGCCATAATTTAAATACATGTAATTTGTAAATAATTTTTTTTTGTTATTGTAAAATTTATTTTTTTGAAATTTTAATTTTTTAATAATTAATGAAATTGATGAAATTTGAAACTTAAAATGCACTAATTTAATATAATAATTAATAAATAATATATTATTATATAAAATAATAAATAATATATTATTTAATATTATTTAATAATATATTATATAATATAAAAAGATAAATATAATAATAAAAATAAAAAAGATATATATATAAATTGTCCAAGAAAAAAAATAAAAAAGACACATTAATATATATATATATATATAATAAAAATAAAAAAGACACATTGTCAACGAAAAAAAACACTTGGGGACCATGAGTCGGCGGTCAAATAAAGTAGCCACCAAGCAAAATTGACTTGGTGGTTATACGTGGATTGCAATGCTTAAATAGACAAGATTGGAGCACAGAGTGAAGTGGACGAAGCACAACAGAGGAATCAAAATGGCTTCCATAACAAAAAAGCCACATGCAGTATGCATACCATATCCAGTTCAAGGTCACATAAACCCAATGCTCAAACTAGCAAAGTTACTCCATCAAAAGGGCTTTTACATTACCTTCATCCACACAGAATTCAACCAGAGGCGCTTGCTCAAGTCTGCAGGCTCTAATTCTCTCGATGGATTGCCTGATTTTAGATTTGAAACCATCCCAGATGGTCTCCCTCCAACTGATGATATCGATTCTAATCGAGATATCTTAGCTCTCGGTCAATCCGTTACAAAGAATTGCCCAGTCCTGTTCCGCAATCTTCTTGCTAAACTTAACTCCTCATCTCATGTTCCACCTGTTTCTTGCATCATTTCTGATGGTCTTTTGTCTTTCACTCTTGATGTTGCTGAAGAAATTGGAGTTCCTGATGTCTTTTTTTGGACTACAAGTGCTTGTGGTTTCTTAGGTTATGCGAGCTATAAGCATCTTGTAGAAAGAGGCCTTGTACCACTTAAAGGTGCAACTTTTTTTGTTCTTGCCGTAATTTAAGCATGATTTGATTTCACTCCCATATTGGAAAATTTGCTGATTTTTTTTGACGGATATATTCTCTGATTGCTAACAGATGAAAGCTATTTAACAAATGGTTATCTAGAGACAACTCTCGATTGGATTCCAGGTATGGAAGGAATTCGTCTGAAAGACATAGCCACAGGCATTCGGACATCAGATCCGGATGACTTCTGGTTAAACTTTGCACTCCAACAAATAGATGGAGCTTCAAAAGCTTCAGGAATTATTCTGAATACTTATGATGAATTAGAACATGATGCTTTGGTTACTCTTTGGTCTATGTTCCCTCCGATTTACACAATTGGTCCTCTTCACTTGCTTCTTGACAAAATTCCTGAGGAAAATCAAATTGCTTCCATCGGTTCCAATTTGTGGATTGAAGATGATGAATGTCTCCAATGGCTTGATTCCAAGGAACCCAATTCAGTTCTTTATGTAAACTTTGGTAGTATGACGAGTATGGCAGAACAACAACTTGTTGAACTTGCTTGGGGACTTGCTAATAGCAAGCAAAATTTCTTGTGGATAATAAGGCCTGATTTTGTCAAGGGTAAGTCTGCAATTTTGCCAGAAGAATTTGTGGAAGAGACTAAAGAAAGAGGTCTAATGATAAGCTGGTGTCGTCAAGAAAAAATCCTGAAGCACCCATCAATCGGAGGATTTTTGAGCCATATGGGATGGAATTCAACGATTGAAAGCTTGAGTAATGGAGTGCCAATGGTTTGTTGGCCAATTGGTGGTGAGCAGCAAACCAACTGCTGGTTTGCCTGCAA
>CATIWK010251580.1:0-10661 GCA_949634005.1 Mallotus japonicus
TAATACTCACTATTTCTGAATCAGCTGTAACTTCAGCTTCCCCATCCAGCTAGGTGTAATGATGCCCTATATATTTTATCTTTTGCTATGATAGTCAAACTTATATGCTTCTACATATTATCCTGTTAGTAGGAGTATAGTTTTTGACTGTCTTTGGATGTGGGTCTCTTTTTGTTGGCTTTGTAGCCTTTCCTCTGTATGGCTTTTTTAGCCTTTGTTTCCTGTTCAATGAATTTATCGTTCGAAAAAAAAAAAAAAGAGAGAAAGGAGACAAATATTCGATTTCTACTCTATAAAACAGAATATCTACCCTTTTTAAACTATTCGTGAGACACCATATCTTCACGTTCAAGTTGAAAATGTGTGATGTCCCGCATAACATTTTAAAAATGTAGGATTCATAAGGGTTTGTCTCACAAAATTAAAATTTATTTGTGTTGTTAAAAACAAAAATGAAAGACGCATGGAGATGACTCTGTTGACTGACCGATGATCAGCAAATCAGACAGATTAAAATATGGGTATTAAATAATTAATTTTAAGTATATGATCTATGTTATTTGAATTAATCATATATTAAAATTTTAAATTCCAACATCAATATATGTTTATGT
Organism: Mallotus japonicus; assembly: GCA_949634005.1. Lineage (NCBI taxonomy): Eukaryota > Viridiplantae > Streptophyta > Magnoliopsida > Malpighiales > Euphorbiaceae > Mallotus > Mallotus japonicus. The sequence goes on from CATIWK010251580.1 coordinate 615, forward strand.
TAGCCCCACACTCTTGGTTGTGGTGGTGAGGATGCTTTAGGCACTTGTAGAAGTGGTAGGTTCAAATCCTCACTCCACCTTCCCCTTCCCCTCTAATCTAACCTAACAACTAATAAATTTGGTAAAAAATATATATATATGTTCATGTTACATGTCATATGTTAAAAATTGTCAGCAATATGTCTGTATATATAAATAAAAACTCTGACAAAAAAAAAAAGTGCTGACTCTTGACAAAAAAATAAAATAAAAACTCTGTCTTGACTCTTGACAGCTCTAATCTGAACAAAAGTGCTTAGAAACCGGATGTTGTATTATTTATTAATTTTGCACTGTTAATTTGTGCCCTTTTTTACTTTTTTCAATCAAAAGAAAAAGGGATTTTTTTTGTTTAATTTATAGCTCGTTCTTCTTTCTGCTTTGTTTAATTGATTATATGTGGGACTTTTAGTAGAGGTTTGAGGAATGCCCCGTCGTTCTTGGCTGGGGGACTGGGGACTGGGGATTAATTAATTACTTATTGTGTGTACCTCCGTTAATATTTGGCCATTAAAATAATAGAGGCCAAATTTAAACAAACCCTTACCTACCATTGAAATTAGACTTTTTTTTTTCTAAACTATTAATATAAAAAAATTTTAAATTTAATATGACGGTATACAATCTTTAATTTAAGTGAGAATAATTTTATGTCAGCTAATACAATGATTTGTAAAATTAGATATATACTTTATGTATTTTTTTTTTTCAAACATCAATAACTATTATTACAATCAGATCCACTTTCTCTTTTTTTTCTTTCTTATTTATTACTGATGTTGAATTTGAAGCCTTTCTACTGAACAATAAACACATGTGACATGTACTTGCTGTTGATCCATATGTATAATACGATACCATAAAAGGATGTGTCGAATTTAAAGGTCATGGGTGGATATGTGGTGGAGCATTTGACAAGGATTTAATGTCTTTGTCCTCCGATTATATATATATATATTTTGGTCTTTGAGGAGGGGGATGGGAATCGAACCTCCCCCTTTACAAGGATGCTAATTTTTACGTCTGAATGCTTCACCATCCGGTCTAGGTGGGATTGGCCTCCGATTATATATATATATATATAATTTGGTAGTCAATTTGTAATCCGAATAGCATTGCTGTAGTTTGTAATAGTTATAGTGATTAGTAAATTAATGTAATAGTATAATTTCTTCTCTTCAAATACATTATTTTGAAGTGCAACACGAGACGATAACAAATAACCATATTTAAGTTGAGAATTGGGTTGTTTAAATAGCAAAGCGCAGGAGGCTATAGCTATTTATATGTAGCCTTAATTTGCCTCCTTGTACTTAAATTAAATTACCTCATACTTCATCAATTTTTTGTTCCATATATATATATAGTACGTACTGCTTTAAGGCAATACCCACTCAATCAAACACAAAATTTCCATATTATGATAGTTGCGTTCCGTATTATATTAATCAATACTATAATATTCAATCATATACCTTAAAATTAGTATACCCTCAATATATCTCACAATTTTAGACAAACTTTTGGTTAAATAGCAACGTATTTTTCATTGTCTTATAGCTGGAGTTGTAAGCTTTAGAGTCAGCGACGGATCATGAAATTTATGTTGAGAGGGCAATTATTTATGAAAACACTTATTCAAAATGTATCTTATGTTAATTTTATAATTTAATAACTTAACTTATTTTCATAAATATTTAATTCTAATAAAAATTTATTGTTAATATATGATTTAACATTTTTGTCCACTAAAATTAAAATATATTTATATTAAAATAGATAGTACTAGTATAAGATATTATATTCTAATACTTAATTTTTAAATTTAATATATATGATAGAGTTGCATTTAGCAACTAATTTAATTCAATACTAGTATTATATTAATGTATTTGCATGTGTTAATATTAAATTTTATCAAATAAATAGTAATTTATTATATTGTTAAATATATTACTAGACAAATAAAATCAAGAACAATTCATAAATTAATTACATAGCAATATACAATTTTTTTTTTAATTTTAATGTATGCAATATAGTTGAAAAAATTACTATCATAACAATTAATATATGTAAATGAAATATAAAATTTATGATAAATAAATCTAATATATTATAAGTGATTAAAAAATAATTATTCTAAAAATAAAAATTAGAAAAGAAAATACTTAAAAAGAAAAATAAAGAAATTATTATTTGTTATAAAAATAAGAAGTATAGAAAGAGAAATTAAAAGTTAGTGATATTAGGCAAGAGATTAAGAACATAGGTGTGTTGCATCTAATATTAGGTAGAATTTGTGACATATTATACAAATGTTTTATACTTGACCAATAAAAATTAGACATGTGTCTCTATGTTATAAATTTCACTGTTGGGTCTAATATATCCAATGTAGTTAAGAATTTTCAAAAAAAAAAAATCTTATTAATATAATGTTTTACACTCAATTAAATGTAAAGTATAGAGAAAAACTAATGTAAACTTAAAAATGTCAAAATTAAAAATTAATAGCCAATAAAAATATTGATATGGAAACTCTAAATAATATTGACCTACTTTATATAGACGCAAATAGATTATTTATAATGAACATGCAAATAACAAAATTATATCAAATTAAAAGAAAATAATAAAATGCATATATAATTTATGATTTTATTTGAGTTTAAACATAATATAATGCTATATTTGAATGTAAGGGATTTGATCATCAAATTGGATTTTGAGCAAGTCTTTTCTTTATTAACTATGTAAATTTATGTTAATGAGGATTTACAACAAATTCACAATAAATTTATGTGAAATAATAACTAATTATATTTTATTTGAAATTATTTTATTTAAAATTTCAGATTAAATATTTGTATCCGAATATAATATTTTTTAATTGAAAATCCAAATTTTTAAGCGTAAGAATCAAGTAATAAAAATTTTCTAATGGTGGGGGCAAATATAAGTCAGAACTATGGGGGCAAGGATTAAATAATTCATTATATTATAATAGTCACATAAATATTCTTGGACCTTAGTGGGGTTGGTGGGGTCAGATGCCTCCATTGCCCTCACTTTGAATCTCTCCCTGCTTAGTGTAGAGTAACATGCTAAAGAAAAACTGCCTCCGACGATCATGGCAGTCGAACTTGAAGCTAGCCAAGTAGCGTGATTTTTATTTTTTTTCTTTTTGGCACGACAAGTAGCATGAATTGATTGCAATCGAAATGGCAAAATAAAAATTTTCCAAAAAAAAAATTGTCATATTGCAGACCGTGATACATACCATCGTCCTTTGAACCAATAACCTTTAGTCATACTTTCAATCCACGCAAATTCGAAAAGAAGAAAAAAGATCCAATCTTCCTTCTTCTACTTGTGTCCTGAGCACTGAGAACTGTAGGACCTAAGCTGTTGAGCAGCTAAATACGATATTGCGTCACGTAAGGGCTCACGTGAGAACTGCCCATGTGCTCCATTTGACGTCTCTTCTATCCCACCTTCCCAGTCATTATATATATATATATATATATATGGAGAGAGAGTAGCATTTGGTTGCAGCCTCCAGCATTTGCGGCAGCTTCTACCCATTCACACTTTCTCTACTCTTTCAGTTGGAGGAATCTTGTCCTCAACTTTTTAAGCAAATGAACAACTTAGGTTCCACCCGTGCGTTTGATGTCCTCCACGGAGATGAAGACGCAGATTTCGACCCCAGTAGTCCTCCTCCTTTCAAGATTGCTGAGATCCGAGCTGCCATTCCCCAGCACTGCTGGATCAAGAATCCGTGGATGTCTCTCAGCTATGTTTTACGAGATGTGGTTGTCGTCTTCGCTTTGGCTGCTGCTGCTACTTACTTCAATTCCTGGGCCTTTTGGCCTCTCTACTGGGCTGCTCAGGGTACAATGTTCTGGGCTACCTTCGTCCTCGGCCATGATTGGTAATGAGTCAACCATTGCTAGTTACTTCTTACTTTCTTTCAACTGCAATCTCTGTTTCTTTTTTCATTGATTCATTATTTCGGTTTTTGTAGTGGCCATGGGAGCTTTTCTGATAGCACTTTGCTAAATAGTGTGGTGGGACATATCTTGCACTCTTCAATTCTTGTACCTTATCATGGATGGTAAGCTTGTATCTAAGACTTGCCTTGTTTTATCTATGGCGTTTCATTATTCTTGATGCATGTCGTCTTTGCAGGAGAATCAGCCACAGAACTCACCACCAGAATCACGGAAATGTGGAGAAGGATGAATCATGGGTTCCGGCAAGTCTTTTTTTAAAATAATATTTCATATATATATATATATACACATATATAACTGATGGGCACCTGTTTCTTTTCAGTTGTCCGAGAATCTGTATAGAACTTTACAAGTGTCCACTCTGATATTGAGATTCACTGTGCCTCTTCCTTTGCTTGCATTCCCTGTATATCTAGTAAGATCAGTGAGCTTAACTAATACCATGCATGTTAATTCTATTTCTATATGTATATATTTGTAATATAATAGAACATTAACTTTGCTGCAGTTGTGGAGAAGTCCAGGCAAAGAAGGTTCACACATCAATCCCTACAGTAACTTGTTTGCCCCAAGCGAGAGAAGAGCTGTGTTCATTTCGACTGTGTGTTGGAGTTTGATGGTTCTTCTACTTGTTTATTCATGCTTTGTTTTCGGTTCTCTACAAATGCTTAAGCTGTACGGTGTTCCATACATAGTGAGTATAAATGTTTCTCTTAACTTTGCAAGTTTGCATTACACTCCTTGTTCATTGAGATTATCCTCTCACATTACTGTATTGTAAACTCTTCTTCAGATTTTTGCCATGTGGCTTGACTTGGTTACGTACTTGCATCACCACGGACATGAGCAGAAACTTCCCTGGTACCGCGGCAAGGTAAAAGATGGATCTTCCCTGAAACATAACTACTGCAACACAGTAAATCTTTGACAAGTACAAGAAGTAATAAAAAAACTTGATTAATTAATTTTACTCGACAGGAATGGAGTTATCTGCGCGGAGCATTGACAACAGTGGATCGTGATTATGGATGGATCAATAACATTCACCATGACATTGGAACGCATGTTGTACACCATCTATTTCCTCAAATCCCGCATTATAACCTGGTAGAAGCGGTAAGTCCCAGAAAATTAACATATTCGATTCATGCATGTGTGGAGTGGTGGTTCTGACATGATTATTGTTTGAGCAATTGCAGACGAAGGCAGTTAAGCCACTGCTGGGAAAGTACTACAGAGAACCAAAGAAATCAGGTCCACTTCCAATCCACTTGTTCAAAAATCTATTAAAAAGTATGAGCGAAGATCACTATGTGAGCGATGTTGGAGATGTGGTCTACTATCAGACTGATCCTGATCTCTATAAGAAATTGGCTAAAGCCAAATTAATATGAATTAATACTATATATATATATATATATATAGTTTGTTTTACAGCTAAATTAGACAGGAAGAGTCATTTCCATTTCCATTTCCAACGACAGAAATGTTTCTCTCTTACAAGGTGTTGTGGTGTTGTCATAGAATTGGTTCAGGCTGTGGCATTAACTAATATTATTTATGGAGGAATTACAAAGTTGTTGTAATAAAGTACTGTAGTGTACTGCTGCTGCTAGCATTAGTATTTTGAAAAATGTAACAACTTTTTTCCTCTGTAAAATTCTGTCAGCATTTATTCATCTTTAAATTGGTGTGTTATGTATGGATCCTAAAATGCCAGAATTTTAGTGCAGAACTCTGCTCCCACTTAGCCCAATTTGCAGGAGCACCATGTGATCAACTTGCATCATCACATGCGGCCACAACCTTCATCTTGCTACACGTCATGTCTTGTCATGTGTATCAAATATATATTTATTGGTATAATTTGTTTTTTTCTTCCTTGAATTCTTGATTCATGCGATGAAGAGCAAGAGCAGAAAACAGATGATTGCTCAAATGTCATTCACAGGTTAACTTCAAACTTACAAATTAGTTGTCCTGAAAAAATATTGGAATCCAAAATTGTGTTGCTGCAGGTTAACAGCATCAACTAGTGGATTTTTGCTAAGATGTTTATTTATAGATGCCAGTATCGCATGTAAACCTCAAAGTTGTTGGGTTCATTTATCTAGCTAAGAGCCTTGCATTTTGCCTGATAACAAAGAGGACATATTTCAGACGGACCATTATCATTCTGTAACAAAAGTAATTATATCAATCAGGACTGCCCAATTACTGAACACAAAACTTGAATTAGTTGCAGCTGCAGTTGCATTAGTTGTATCTTCTCACTCTATTCATCGCAGCATACCCTTTCCTTCATTGCCCATTCCTTTATATATACCTGTGTGTAGTAAAAAGGAAAAAAAAAAAATTAAAAATTCTCAACACTAATGCATGCGTTGAATATGTGCATGACAGTGATTGAAATATTTACAGATTTTAATACTGATCCTGTGAAATATTAATTTGAATTTTTTAGGAAGGTCTAATGTACGCAAGATTCAATGTTTGGTTATATTCACTGTATGTGCAAGTTCAATATATGTGTGTACAAATTTAATGTGTGTTCACTAAGTGTTTAAGTTCAATGTTGGTATATTAATTATAGTACACATGTATCATACTTTTTTTATGAAAAAACATGAATTTTTCATTATTGATTGAAAATTTAAAGTATATTTTGGTAATAAGAATAATAACACAATTATGAAATACTAAAATAAAATTTCATTCAAATTGTGAAATTTTTTGTCCCTATTTTTCAATAGCGTTGATAGAAATTGTTTTTGATGTGCATCTTATCAATTTACAAATTTCACTCAATAACTTTAAATAGCCACAAATTGACGTTTTGGTCTTTAAATGAATCCAATTGCAAAAATACTAACAGAATTTTCATAATGTATAGATATTCAAACTCTTTCCCAACCAAATTCCATGAAAAGTATTAACTCCATAAAGCAAAATTCAATAAAAAAAATAATAAATCAGAAATTATCTATATTTATTGAATGCAAACAAATATAAAAAACAAATAAAATAGAAAGGAATAATAATAAGAGACATGCTTGGAGGTGGAAAAAAAAGAAGAAAATCAACAAGTTCAAAAAAAAAAAAGAAAATCACAAATAAAAAAGGAGTGTTAAATATCAATTTGAATTCTCTAGAAATGTCTTTTTATTTTCTGTGTGCAAAATTCAATATTTGGTTATGTTAAATGTGTGTGCAAGCTAGTTTAACGTGTGTACAAATTCAATGCATGCGGGTTCATTAAATGTTTAAGTTTTTTTTGAACAAAAAGTATAAAATGGCTAAATTGCCAATACCATAAGGGGAGAAAAGGAGAGAGTAGGGGTTCAAACTGTACTCTCCTCAACTACATGTCCACGCTTTTTACCACTTGATCTAACTATAATTTGTGATTTCATTAAAGATTAATACCAAAGCTTACATAGTACAGGAGTTCAATATTAGTATATGTTAGTGTCAATTATTACATAGTTTTTCTATTTAATTTCCATAGAATTTATTAATATTTCTTTATATTTAATTTAATTTATTATTTATAATTAGTGTTTTATCATGATTTTAGTTTATTAGCTTGATTTTATTTCCTATTTAGTTTTCTAATTAATTTATGCATTTTTCGTATGTTTTTGTAGGAATTTTACTTTCCTAAAGAGTCTGGGATTCTAGCCTGATAGTTGTGTTCAAGTTTGGATTAATGCAAGTAGAATTTGTGCTAAAACTTGAAGGGGAAAGCTCAAAATCTCCATAAATTAAAGATGTAGAGGCATGCACAGCCGTGCACATGGGAGTGCATGGCCAATCCTGAGCCTGAACATTTCACTTCGCAGAACAGACAATGATACACAGCCGTGCATCAAAATATGCACAGCCATGAGCACGGCCAATCCTAATTCGATGATTTCCGAAACAACAATGATGCACAGCCGTACATATAAAAGTGCACAACCATGCACTTTGGCAGAAAATTAATTTTGGAAACTATTTTTAGGGTGAGAACTATTATAAATAGCCCTTGTTTGCCTCTTTTATAGAGAGGAGGAGGCTGCTACCACAGAGCCAAAGAGGGGATTAGACACCAAAAATACAAATAAGAGCTCAAGAAGGCGAATAAGGGTTGAAAATTGAAGCGCGCTAAAACGAGTTTTATCTATTGTTCTTCTTCTTTATTCTCTTGTTATATAGTTTATGTTTGTAATTCTTTTTAAAGTCATGTTTGGCTAAACTATATTTTAGAGTTTGGTTTTGGAGTAGCTAGTTAGACTTGTCAGGATTTTTATTTCTTATTAATGATTTGATTTTCATTCAATTTTATGAGTTGTGCCTAATATATTGTATTCAATTAAGAGCCCAATTGTTTGCATGTTTATAGATAAATTGCTATCAACGAAAGTTGAGTAATTTACTAGCTTCTAACTCATAAGACTTAGGAACCTCGATGACGAAAGTAGACGAATCCTTCGGGGATCAATAAATTGCTAAGGAACTTAATGAGCCCTAATTAATTGACTTGACCATGGAAAATAGGCGGTAATTAGTTTTGGCATGCTTAGATGATCTCGAAAGAGACTCTAGGTAATTTGAGTAGTTTACTCTTGATTGTGATTAATGAAATAGTTGAACTTAATTCTGTAATTCAAGTCCTAACTAGTGAAACAAACCCAATTTCTAGTTTATCCCCATTGATTTAATTAGATTAATTAGAGTGGATAGTTTATTTTAATTTATTTAATTTAATTCTTACAATTTAATTTGATTTGTGCTAGCTAGGAAAAATCGATCGATAGTTAGTACTTAATACCCTTTTCTCGTAGGAACGATACTCTACTTATCACTTTATTACTTTTCACAATCCGTACACTTGCAGAGTTGTGCTAACAATATTTCAATTATAATACATGTATTTAGACTTTTTTTTAACAGCATAAAGAAACTTTATTAGATACAAAAAAACAACAGTACAAAAAAGGCCAAATAATAAACAAACACAAAATAGCCCTCCTATTCAGGCCCATAACCCACATTCATTATCATCTTAAGAGAAATCCTAGATTTGTTAAGGCAAAGCCTTATCACTAGGCATGACTGGGAAGGAGATGAGCAAATTTCAGGAATGAGTTTCTGAAAACTCATCAATCCAACAACGGATTTGAGTAAGCTGTTAAAGTTGGAGAACTGATAAGCAAAGTCTATAAAGCACTGAAAAGGATATATGCTTTGAGAAACAAAACTAGGGGCAGCCACGATCTTTGAATGGAGATATATGGAACTTTGGGTATTGAATAACCAAAAGCACAAACCAAGAAACTACAAAATCTCCAACCGCAACGATTTTGAGACAGATAAAAATTTACAGCCATTCTTTCCAAACATTTAGGTTGTGTTTACTTAAAGAAAATTACTCTAATTTTCTAGAAAATTTTTCAAAATGAAAATAGAAAATAGAACTTTGTATTTACTTTGGGTATTTTCACAAAAACTCACTTGAAAGCTGTTTTTACTATTTTCACAATTTTAAAAGAAAATTATAAAATAAGTTTTTGTTGTTTTCAAAAAAATTTCTCATTAAAAATATAAAGTGAAAACACAGAGTTTTCATTTGAAAACACGTTGTTTTTATTACGATGTCTTTTCAATTTATTTATTTATTATTTATTACTTTATTCTAGTATAAGAAAACAAAACAAACTCTACTTTTCAAACCTTAGATAATCTATCTACTTTGGTATGTATCTTCTTCATTTATCTTCTATAAATACATTTTCTGTTTTCAAATTTTAACAAGTAAATATGTTTTATAAAATTTTATAAAAATGAAAAATTTTTATTTGCTTTGAAAATTAAAAAATAAAAATAAAAAATAATTCTTTATAAATAAACACACGACTGTTTTTCTCTGGAGCTTCTCTTTTTCCTCCACCAGATCCAACGCTAATTTTTTTCCTCCACCACATCATCCATTCGTAGAAACCAATTA
>CATIWK010251669.1:0-20997 GCA_949634005.1 Mallotus japonicus
TAAATTATTCACTAAATAAATTATAATATATTTAATAAAAATTATAATTTTATATAATAATATATTTTCTAAAATATTTTTTTGCAATAAAAATTTATATATAATGTATCTAAAATCAAATTATTAAACATTAAAATTACGAGCGGCTCGCAAGCTTTTATTCGAACTTGTTTGCGAACTTCATGAGTCGAGTTTTGCATAATTTAAAATTAACTCGTTTATTAAATGAGCTTCAATATACAAGCTCCAACGAATTTTTATCGAGATAAACACTGAACTGCTCGCTAGCAGTTCGACTCATTTGCACACCTAATCACAAAATTGATATACCTCCCATTTTTTTCCAACTATCCCCAAAACTAGTTATTTTGGTTTTTGAAACTTATTTGTTAATTTTTAATTTCGAATGAAATTTTCAGATTCAATTATATTTTAGATTTAAATTATTATATTTTAAAAAATTAATAACTGCGTTTTTATAGTTATTGTACCGAAAGAAAAACATTATGTTGAAAACAGAAAGAAATAGAACATTATTTATTTATTTTACTTAAATATAATACAGGTAGCATGTTAATATTAAAGTATTAGCATTTTGAGAATAGTAGGGCTCATACCTTAATCTTTACATATAGGAATACATCCATCAAAGATGTCATTACACTAAAAAGGTGTAGGCAAATATTATAAGTTCAAATTTTGCACCTAAACCATAACAATGTTTGTTTCTTGAATTATCTTCATACAAATGATGTATTTGTTTTTAGCTTACAAGAATAAAAAGGAGATGAAGCAGCTCAATTTTGATTTTTTTCCCCTTCTATGATGCATATATCTCCCATTTTCCGATATTACCTTAAAAAAAAAAAGTTTATGACCACTGTATAAGCTTACATAGAAATTTGCTCATTAAAAGTTTTTTTATCTAAATTATCGGTATATAAAATTTATTAAATTTTAATTAATTCGATTTAATCTTAGTAGGATCATAAGTGCAACAATTTCTCAATAACTAATTTAATATGATTGCATATATTCATATTTAAAACATCATTTAAGTGAGAATAATCTTTTGTCAACTAATCTCAACCATTATATTTTAAATAAAGCAAATTACATTTTTTCCTTAAAATTTGACCTTATTGATACTTACCTCCCTCTTGTTTATAAATCAAACTTTTACCTCTCTTAACTTTTATGCCGTTAACATTTAATGACTTCCATTATGATTAGACCTTTTTTTCCATTAAATACCATGTAAAAAGACTAAAATTCCCTTTTAAACAATAAATAACTATAAAACACTAATAATATTTACAAGATATCTTAATTCTTTATATTTAACAATATTAAATATATAAATTTCTCACTTAAGTGGATATTAAAATATTGCCACAAAAACATTCATTACAAAAAAAAAAATCATATGCAATATGGAATATATCATGAGATGATAAGGACATTTAAATTTTTTTTGTTTTATTAATTTGATATTTTTTTGTGTTTATTGTAATTGATTTAAAAATTTGATTGTTAGTAACAATATTATTATTGATTTTTTTTTTGAGTATACAAATAGTGGGGAGGGGAAAACACAAATGAGGGACGCAGGTCTCGAACCTGATACCTACAGGTATTCGTGTCAGAGCTTTAACCACTAGACCAAGCAACCGCGGACCTAGTATTTTATAGTTAATTATTAGTATTGTTTATCATTAGTATTTTATAGTTAATTATAGTTTTTATTATTTGGAAGAGTATTTTAATCTTTTTATGTCATTTACTGGAAAAAATCATCTAACCTTAGCGGAAGTTCTTAAATGTTAAAGAAACAAAGATTTAAGGAGGCAAAAATTCAATTTTGAAACAAGAGGGAGGTAAATGTAAATTAGGTCAAATCTAAGGGAGGAAAATGTAATTTAATTTTTAAAATATGCCTACAATGGGTGGCATATATATATATATATATATATAAGTGTAATGTGGTTCCTTGACTATAGTTTGTGGTCCATTCATTCTAAAAAATAATTACTCTTAAATTTTATTGTTAGCATTTTATGTAAAAATAAATAAATAAATAAATAAGAAATAGGTTCCTCCTACAGCTTCTCTCATTCTCCTCTGTCTCTTACTATCCCTTTCGAGTTGTCCCTTTTAAGTCCCCTGCTTTCGTACCGCTAACTCTAAATGCAGACACACCACTGACTGTAGAACAACATTTTGACCTTATTGGTACAATCTCTCTATTAATTAACAGATTTTGTTCTAAGCCCACCAAATCTTCATTATCATATCTAATATGATAATATATATAAATAAAATAAATATATATATAGAGTGCAATATCTAGTGGTTGTTCAAAAAAAAAAAATCTTCATTAACTTCTCTTGCTTTTCATATTTCAGGACATTTTTTAAACTCTCTTATAATCTTTTCCAATTACATGAATATCTTTTCCTTTTTTATTCAATTAAATTGTTTAAATATGTCCATGAAGTTTAGACTAGTTGATTTAAGTTGAGATTTTAAACTCTCATGGCATCAAATTAAGAGGGCATTTGCTTTAACGGATAAAAAATTTTCCTCGGTTAGCTATAACTTAAATGTTTAGTAAAATTTTAAAATTAGTCGCTGATAGTTGTTTTTATTCAAAACAACAATGAATTTAATAAGCTCTATGTTGAAGTTTTTTCCATCAATGGATATCTGATTTGTATTTATTTTTTATTTAGATTATTTTATCTTTATTAAAACTAATATATATATATATATAGTCTTTAAGCAATATTTTTGGAATTACATTAATTTCTCTCTTTAATATCAGAATCATTTTCTTCTAAGCTTATGAATATGATCTTGCTATACATTATATCATTATACAATCTTTTCTTTAAAAAAAATCCCGCTACAATCTTAATAGCCAATCATTATGGTAGATTTTTTTTTTTTTTTTTTTGTAATTAATTTTTGTCCTCTCTCATCCTTCACTTTGGAATTGGCTTTTATTTATAGATGATAAATTAACTACAATTTTTATTGTTGCTGATGTCTAGATCTGTAAAAAAATATCATATGATCTATCAAATTGAGTTGTTATCCAGGTCCTCACGAGCCATTGCAGTTTGACTCTTGAATCATATTATGTGATGTTTCAAAATATTATATATATGTTTCTTCGGGACGATATTTCAAATTATTTTATTATTTTTTAGTTTATAATATTTTAAATGAATTTATTTATTTTCTGATAATAAAAATGAAATTTCATTTGATTTTTCTATATGCTAAAACTTATAATTATATTGATTGATTGAATGAAATTTATCAAATTTATTAAAATAAAAGTAGTTTTGTCATATTGTTATTATTTTGTTTGGTCAATGGATGTATGATCCAAATGCATTTCAACAACCTCTTTGAGGAAAGAAGTACAAAAACTTCATGATAAATCAGGAACAACCAAAATCGGGACAAAATAAGGTTAATTATAACCTTAACTCCAGCAGCCTTTTAAGATTACTTCTTAAGTAACCACTTCCTTATTCACTTTGCCAGAATTTTGGTAAGACTTGATTATGTGGAGAGAGAGAAATAGAGTTTCAAGTATGATTTAAGTACAAACCATGCTTAATTAATTAAAAGAAAGTTCTTTCCTCAAAAAAAAAAAATTAAAAGAAAGTTCTAAAGTCTAGATCAAAATAAACTGAATAAACTCAATCCAAAATTTCATCCTCTAGCTCTTTGCTTCTAGCCTGCCTGTCTAAAACTTTTGAATCTTCCCGTGCATTCTGGAGACCTTCTAGTGGCTCCTCATGGTGATTGTCGTTGACAGCTGCTTCTCCCTTTCCCTTAGTTGTGACTCTGGCCAGCTCTTTTAGCTTGAATTTCATCTGACTTAATTTTTTTGCACTTTGTGGACTCAAGTGCTTACTGTTGGACTGCTCTACCTTTTTTGGTCCAAGGAGTTATTCTTTTATGAGGGGCTGGACTACTATAGTGGGCTCAGGATGGGCTCTTTTGTACTTAGGAGTCTCATCTAGTGCTTCACCCAATTTTCTTTGATCCTCCAAGGTTTCCTTTCTGTTGTTGTAGGAATTGTTGCTGCCATCGTACTGATTTGAGTATGTCTCTTCAGGCCACAAGTTGGTGCTTTTTCGCTAAAGCTGCTACTTCTGACAATCTCCTTTTGGCTAATGCTTAGGGCTTTGAAACTAGGGATGGGGACTAGTGTTAGGAGGTTATTGTCTATTGTATCTTCTTCTTGATGTGGTCCATACTTGCTCAAGAACCAGCTGGTTTTGACTGGTGGATATTAGCTCTGTCATTTGGACCGGTTTGAGTTTCTAGTCTGCTTGTTCACCTTGTAGCTTTTCTCCTTTTCTAATTCAATGTTTTTGCACGCTACTGTTGCATGATCAAAGAATCCACATAGATAGCAGAACGAAGGCAATCTTTCGTACTGAAAGAACACCCAACAATTTTTTCCATTTCTTTTGTTGTTGAATCCCTTTGGTAGTGGTTTTTTAAGGTCAAGTAGAGCTCTAAATCTCATTATTGGCTCTTGTTCCTCATTCATAAAGCTAGAGTTCTTAACCCATTCTAAACTTGCAAATAACCTCTGAGCTATAGTTGCAACATTTTCTTTAGTTATCTTGCTTAGGGGAAGTCCTGAGACTTGAACCTAAATGCTCTCGGATGAGAGGTCAAGTTTTGTTCCTATTCTTTGAGGACAAACAAGTTTCTGTATATTGCCCAATGTTTACCTTCTAGGACTCTTAGTTTGTCATTCTCAGATTTAAATTTTATAAGGAACAAATTAAAGCCATTAAGCTCCTTGACATTAACAGATTTTGAGAAAATCCATACTTGTGCTAGGATCTACAAAATGGTGGATGCAATGTATTTCCAGCCAGAATAAAGTTTTCTGACCAGTGACAGCTTTTGTTTGTGTTGTGCTTGACTTTATGCATCAGAGAGTTCTAGAGAGAGTACTTGCATGTTGATGAGATCCATTTCCTCATTAATGCTCTGACTTCTCTCTATCTTCCAGCTCTCACTTTGCATTTGCTATGGTTTTAATGTAGGGATATGAGGTTTCACTTGTTTTCCTTAACTAATTCTACTATGTATGTGACTGCAACTCAACTAGGGCAAAGGTACCTAAAGAGCACTATCCATCGATTATTTTTTGCTCAGTGTTGAATATAGTGTAATAGGAAAAGCAGCAAAAGAAATATATAAAGAAAAAAGTCAGAATACTCAAGAGTATGGTCCCTTTATTATTATTATTATTATTATTATTTGAACTGAAGGGTATGGTAAGCAAAACACAATCAGCTTAATGCATGACCAAATGCACTCTACACTCTCAATCACCATAATATTGTTATTAATTTATTGAATAATTTTAAAATTAAGGAACACCAAGTCTAAGACTTTAGGGGGAGGCTAATTATGCATGAATTTTTTTTTTTTTTTATAGCATAGAGGTGGGAGTGGGGAGAGGGAATTTAAATCTCATCTCTTATAATTGTCATGTCCCTTGACGAGATGAAAAACCATCCATGAGGCGATTAGGGGGGGAACCTGCCTCCCCCTTTTTTTTATATTATTTTTATTTTTATTATAAATAAAAATTTGAATTGCAAAAAATAATTTTCCCCCCGTCCTTCTAATAGCTATATAACAACTAGTTTATGGAATTATTTTAGGAAGTTTAAAAAATTATTTTTGTTGTCTATAAATAGTTGGAGGGAGCAGAAGATTTTTTTCTCACAAATCAAATTCTCTCAATATTCTCTACATTTGCATTCATTAATTTCAATTTATATTATTTTTCAATTATTCACCATTTAATATACACTATAAGAAAAGTTGGCTTTAGCAACCAAATTTTTGCGATTGATAGTATTTTATTTAATCACTCTCTTACTCTATAATCTAACTTTTTATGCACTTTCTTAATTCTCCAATATTTTTATTCACTCATTATTTGTTTGACAAAAAAATGGCAAGTGAAAGTGGAAGAAGTGGTAGATCAAGGTCAGAATATACTTTAGAGAATCACAATATTGTTGATTTGGATAATTTGAAAGATGATTATCCAACACAAAAAAGTCAAGAAGCTTATGTTGATGTAATTGCAACGAATATTCCGCTACAAGTTGAAGAAGAAAAATTTCAATCACAATTCCATATTTTTAAAGTACATTTTAAGAAGCAATATAATGTGGATGACACCTATGACTTCATTGTGGCCAATGTTACACATTCAAAGTTGAATGTGGCTATGACATATTTAAATAGCATTTGATGAATAAACATCCAACAAAAAATTGGTGTAGAAAAGAAACATTCTCAATTTTCAGGTACCCAACATCCTCTTATTGTTCTCTATTATTTAAATATAGTGATAGAAAAAATAAAATAGAATTAGCTAGAATGATTAATACGAAACATTTATCTTTTAGTTTTGGTGAAAAATTAGGTTTTGTTAATTATTGTGAAAAAGTATTAAATCCACAAGTTAAACATGTGGGGTTAAATGTACTGGTGGGTACCCAACTTTGCACTTATTTCATTTTAGGTACTAAAGTTTAATATGTTTCGTTTCAAGTACCTAACTTTGATTAAAGTATCATTCGCCAGTGACATGGTGGCGAGATGATGATGTGATAACCGACAATAGAATATTCATGGAATATTCGTCATGTCACCCATGTCTAATCATAAATTTTAACTGAAACGGTGGTCACCCAACTTTACTTTTATTGCAATTTGGGTACTAAGCTTCAATTTGTTTCTTTTTGATCACCTAACTTTGATTTTGTTTCAAAAAAGGTACTATTAAAAATTTGTAGTCCTCTGAATTTCTCTTAAAAATCATTTTAATCCCTCAATCTCTTTAACTTTTCAATTTAGTCCATAAATTATAAAAAGTTTGAAAGTTTACTTCTCCTAGACTGTGATACCACTCACGATGAGTCTACTCTTACTAGGCAGAATCAAAATAAGTTTCAAAATTTTCCTTATTTCCTATAAACATATAAAAAAAATGGACTTATTTGTAAAATAAATAAATAAATAAATAATAAAAAAATAAAAAACATTAATTCTGAATTAAAATAGTAATTCTGGATTATTTAGGTACCAAAAATTTTTTTAAGTAATTGCTATGAAATTAAATAGAAGTTTGGTATCCAAAAAGATACAAATTAAAGTTTGGTAACCGAATTGAAACAAAGATAAAATTTGGTATCCTCTCGTCATTGGGTGTTAAAAATTACTGATTAGGCATGGGTGACGTAGCGAATATTCAATGAATATTCTTTTGTCGGCTGCCATATCATCACCTTGCCACCAGATCACTGACAAATGATACTTAAATCAAAGTTGGGTATTGGAAACGAAACAGATTAAACTTTAGTACCTAAAATGAAATAAGTACAAAATTGGATACCCACCAATACATTTAACCCTAAACATGTGCCTACAAATATTCGTAAACGTACTTTATTTAATTTATATAAACAATAAAAAATTACAAAACTTGTTTATAAACTTTAATGGACATATATGTATTTGTAGCGATATTTGGAGTGATAATTGACAAAATCATTCATACATGAGCATTACATGTTATTGGATTGATGATAAATTGTTATTACAAAAAAGAATTATTGCATTTAAAGTTTTTGAAGATTGACATACCGTAGATAATATTTTTAGAATGATTAAAAATATTTTAGAAGAATATGGATTAGTAAATAAATTATTTTTCAATTTCTTTTGATAATGTTGCTACAAATATTGCATCAATTAATAATCTCCAAACTCTTTGTCAACCTAATATTGGAGGTAAATTTTTTATTAGATATGCATGTCATGTTTTAAATTTGTGTCCAGATGAATTAAGATCTTTGGGTTGGATGTGCTTTTATCTCCTATTAAAAAGTAATTTAACTTTATGGACACATCCATAAGTTATGAAATCATGGGAAGATTTTGTAAACAAAATGGTAAATGACCAAAAAATTCCCAAAAGATATTCCAACTCATTAAAATTCAACTTATGAATTATTAAATGTGTCATATTAATATAGAGATTTATTGTGAACATTCATTTCCAATAATGTATGCACATTTATTTCCAATAATGTGTTACAAATTAATTTATATCCACAAAATTGAAAAGTTTGCACAAAACTTTTAGATATTTTAGAAGTTTTTAATGATGCAACATATATTTTAAGTGATGTTTATTATCCTACAGCTCATTTATCATTAATTAAATGCATTAATATTGTTGGTGCTTTACAATAACATAAAAATGAAATTGTTTTAAGAAAATCAAATTTACTAATGAAATTAAAATGGTTAAATTATTCTAAATTTATTCTATTAATTAATCTTTTGAATGTGTTTTTAATCCTAAACATAAAAAAGATGGATTAAATGATTATTTAAATGTATATTATAAATGTTTAAATCTTACAGAAGATAATGAAATTGATATTGACATAATAATTAATAATGTTAGAAGAATAGGTTTATAATTATTTAATGAATACAAAAGAATATAATGTTAATATTTCTACTTCTAATTCTATACCTTGTAGTTCTTCTATTCCTTCTACTTTTACTGGTAGTTAAGTTCAAGATGAAAAAATTAAAATTAGTATGAGTGGTTGTATCTTGATGCAAAGACATAAAGACTTCGAGGATCATCCGATTCATATCTCAAACTTGACATTTATTTAACAACTACTTTTGAGTTTGGTGATAGCAGAATAGGTAAAGATGTTTTCATCCTTTAGTGGTGGAGTTGACCAAAATATATTTTTAGTCCTTGCACAAATTACCAGAAAAAAATTTTCAAGTCCTATTTTAAGGTCGTCGTTTAACAAGCACTTAGTATGGAATGAAGTATTTTGGATGAGACTTGATCTTCAATGGCTCTAGAATCATTAGAGGCACAAACATGCGTTGATGATTGGACTAGAGCAACACTGAGAAACAAGAAATTGAAAGAGAAGAAAATGATGATGTATTCAACTTTACAACTAATGGAGGAACGGGTACTTCAACTTCTAGTATAGGAAATGATTAGAAGGTAAAAAGGTATATAATTTTCAAAAAAAAAAAATTAAGAAAACTACGTAAGTTTTGATTCCTCTAAACTCCAAGAGGATATATAGGCAATTTGATTTTTGGTAAAACAAATTAAGTTCAAATCCTTTAACTTTTGTTCATTTTATTTTTCAAATTTAATTTATTAATTCAAACTCTTTAATTTTTTTTATTTCAACTCAATGTATAAATAGTAAATTGACTTAATATAATTGCTTTATTTTTTTAATTCAAACTCTTTGAATTTTTTATTTCAAGTGAATTACAATTTTTCATTTTTTAGATTTAATTTTTAATCCAAACCTTATTAAAATTAATTATTAATTTATTTTTTAATTTTTATTTCAACTTCCCTTTAAAGTAATTTAATTTAATTTTATAATATAATTAGTGTTATTTTTAATTTAAAAGTAAATTATTTATTTTATAAAATAAAAATATTATTTAAAAATTGAATTGGTCGAACTATAAACCGGTCTAAAATTGGAGTTTAGACTAGTTTCAATTTGATTATATCTTTGATGAAACTATAAATTATCGGTTCATGAACCGAAATTGACAATTTTAGGACTGTGACTAGGCTGGTATGGTAAAGTTTTTTTTTTTTTTATTAACAACTAGTACAAATAATGAACCTTACTTCTCTTAACTGAATATTCATACATTTTATCACTTTGGCTACTCCTATAGAACGGTACGATGAAAGTTTTATAAATTAAATTAGTGGGTATTTAATTTTTTCCCTTTCTCCCTTATTTTCTTTTTCGTAACCTATAATTGTAGAGGCATTATTTGCCTACCTCTTTTCTTTTGCTTGGATGGGATGATGACTTTATTGTGCAATTCACTCTTCTTCTTTGTACAAAGTACCTTGAAAAAGGAGATTTACAATGGTGGCAAAGAGGCTGTAATAGCCATTTTAGTGGTCAAACAGAATCTAGTCTCATCATTATCATGATATTAATTGGAGATTACTAAATCATACTTTAGATATTCCTTTTTTTATAATGATAATAATCATGATGATTTTGATGATGATGTTAGTGGTGTGTTTGCTTTAGAGAACTTCAAGGAAAAAAAAAGTTTGCTTTCTTTCAATATTTCTTTTTTCTTAAATTTAATAATATATAAAAAATTTAAAATGAATATAATTAAATTAGTTTAACTATTGTTCAAAAAAAATAGTTTAACTGATTTATACAATTTGATTTAAAATTTTACTTTATATTTTAATTAATGGAAACATGCTCATTCCTTTTTTTTTTTAAGGAAAAAATATGCACATCCCTAAAAATAATGAAAAAGTAAAAAAACAATTTTAAAGAAATGGGAAGATACCCTATATCTTTAGCATATCATGACTAGAATCCGATTCCATGCGTTACAATGCCTACCAGCATTTTAAAAAATATATATATGTATCAAAATTTTCATTATATAAATATCAATTAAAAATAAAAATTTAATAAATTTTTATTTTTTAAATTTAAATTGAATTTTTTTATATTTAGCATGTCATTTTATTTTAGGATTAATTACTATCACAACTCTGAAGTTTGATTTAATATACCGGTAGATTTCTATGTTTTCAATAATTACTATAATTTCTCTGAAGTTTTACTTTATTAAATTATTACATCTCTATCGTTTAATTTACCGTTAAATGGACTAATTTGAAAAAAAATTAAAAATTATATTTAATAGCTGAACTTATAATATAATTTTAAATTCATCCAATTCTTTTGTTAAAAATTAATTTAGATTTTTAACTTATTGTGTTTTCATTACAATAATAAAATTTTATTTTTAACATTAAAATAAAGTTAAATATATTGATTTAAAATTAACACTACTCGAATAAGAATATGTAATAAATACTATATTAATTAAGATTTATTATATTGATTTAAACTCAATTTTAATAATTGTTATAATGCTAATATGACTTATATAATTGATATTATATTGATTATAATTTATCATACTGACATGTACTCAATTTCGTAATTGGCATCATGCCGATGCAATTTATATAATTAGCATCCATCAATTAGGATTTACTATACTAATATGAACTTAATTTTTATCTTTCGCACTGCACCCTATATGAGGATTGCCATGCTAAAATAAATTTTTTAAATGAGATTTGATAATTATAATTCTCAAAGGACTTGTAAACAACCTGTGTTTGTATACACACACTAATATAATTTAATGAGATTGATGATTGAATAGATGTCAATATGATAATTTCTAATTAATATAGTATTGATTACATAGTCATATTAGAGTAATGACAATTCTAAATTCATATGTTTTAAATTTATTTTTATGTTAAAAAATTATTTAGGTATATAATTATTATGACAATAGAAACATAATAAATTAAAAAAATCTATAATAATTTAATAAAAATTGAATGGATTTAAAATTATATTATAAATTTAGGGGCTAACAAGAACTTTTAATTTTTTAAATTGGTTCATTTAATGATAAATTAAACGGTAAGAATGTAATAATTTAACAGAATAAAATTTTGAGGTTTAAATTCTAATAATATAATAGGTCAAACTTCAAGGATGTCATAATAATTAATCCTTATTTTTATTCTACTTTGAAGTTTTTATAGATTTTATTATTTTTTATTGATATCTTTAATTAAAATCATTAATATTTTATGAAAAAAGTGAAATAAAGTTAAAAATTCAAAAATTGAGCACCATATCCTAAAAAAAAAGAAGCTTAAACAATAGTAAGTAGGTGAAAACACTTAGAATGATGTTAATGAACTTTAGTTTTTTTTTTTTTGAACAACTAATGAACTTTAGTTTGGAAAGGATAAAAAGTGATTGTACTTTTTGGATAAGGTATTTAATTATAATGTCAAAATCTAGTGT
Organism: Mallotus japonicus; assembly: GCA_949634005.1. Classification (NCBI taxonomy): domain Eukaryota; kingdom Viridiplantae; phylum Streptophyta; class Magnoliopsida; order Malpighiales; family Euphorbiaceae; genus Mallotus; species Mallotus japonicus. The sequence continues at coordinate 12,027 of CATIWK010251669.1, forward strand.
GTTTAATTTGAAATTATGCCGGTTAAGAATGTACTCTTTTTGCTTTTTCAAATCCCCTTTTATACTGTACAATGACATCTCCAACCATAAGTATTAAAATGGTGTTAAAATTATATTAAAATGTAGTTTTTATAGTAATTTTTTGGACAAATGGTCATTCAGGTCCTTCAACTTGTTTACTCGGGTCACATAGGCCGATTTTGAACTTTTTCAACAAATAGCCCAAAAACTTCTATTTAAAGAATCAAATAAACCCAAATAGAATTAAAGTAAACGCGTATTTCTTACATTCCTCTTTTATATAATAAAAAAATAGTTTGACTTTTCAAATCTCCTATTCCTATTCCTATTAGACTTTTATCTATTACTCTCCACTATAAAAAACATATCAACTCAAATCTAAAAAAAGTAAAAAAAAAATGAGCAACTCTTCAACTCTCTCTCGGATAGATAGATAGTGCCGATACTTCTTAGGTTTCTTTTTGGTTTCAAGTTATCTTCGCTTCATTTTCCCATAGCATCCATTAAAGAGATACTCTGCTCATTCTTTTTCTCCATCTCACCTATCAGCTTCCCATTTCTTCAAGTTAACATTGCATCTCTAATCTTGCGAACTATAATCCTCAAGAGATTACTCCATGGAAGATCATCAAGATTCGAAACTCAATATTAATTGGAAAACTTCTTTTTATTAGTTTTTTAAAGTATTTAGAAAATAGTTTTTCAGTTTTCTAAAATAGAAAATATCACAACTAAACAAGAAATTCTATTTTCCAACTTTCTTGGAAAAATTTTCTGAAAAACAGGCGTTGTTTTCCAAAACTAAACATACTCATGGTCTTTGTTTTTTGTTTTTGCTTTGAAATGTTGTGTTCTAAAAATCCTAATTCCTAAATTCATCTTGTAGGAGATGAGGGTGACTTTGTCAATGTAAACTATATAGGTTAATGACATGACATGTCTAGTAAACAAAAATGAAGCCCACTTGATCCTAATAAGTATACAATTAGTCGTAAATCGGCCGGAAACACTAAAATGCATGCATTATTTAAAGTTCAAACACTTGATTGTAAAAAAAAAAAAAAAAAGTTAGACACTCAAATAAAAAAAATTCAAACACCAAATTTATAATTTTTCCATTTATATTACCAACTTCTTATTATAATTAATACGAGTAATTTTTAAATTTTTTTAATATTAGTATACATCATTGAATTGGATTATTAAATCAACAACATGTAATTAGATAAAATATATTAAAATTTTAATTATGTATTACTGATGAGCTAGGGTTGTAACATAATAGTTTAGTTCATATTTTATATGAGCAAAAGAGTATTAAGAGGACTTTTTCTATTATGAGAGGATGAATTTCTAAAAGTTTATATTAGAAGCTTAATATAAATAAAATAATATTAAAAAAGGAATTCATTATCCCCAAATAAAAATAATGTGTTTTGTTTAAAAAAATAAAAATATGAATTAATATAAGAAATTTCAAAAAATAATTTATAAATATATTAGCCGCATGTAATATACACTTAAATGTTGTCAAATTTTAGAAAATATTTCATCATGCATCATTGGCCTCATGGACAAAATGTAACAGCATACCTAATTTCACTTGGAATCAAATCTCCCTTTTGTAACAAGAGCCAAAAAAACTTTCAAACAACATTAAACAGAAAAAAGTTAATGTGTTTAAAAAAAATGAGATAATCACATTTTAAAAAAAAAAACTTTAAATAGCAAATAGTTATATAGAAAAATTAAAGTGAAAGTTTAAATATATGAATTTGCTTGTTTACGGCCCTTGAATTGTAAAGAAATTAGCGTGCTTGGTGATTTGAGGTTCACCAACCTGATATAACTTTTAGTCACAAGATTGAATATAGGTTAAGAAACTTAAAACCTACATGATCCTTAAACTAGTTAATTTTAATGAGGGTACATAGCTAAGTTTAATTTAATTGAATATGCCTTGTTGATGATTGAAAATAAATAAATGACATAAAATGCTAGAGAACTTTTTTTTTTTTTAAGAGAAAATGCTAGACAACTTAAACTAAATTAAAATGGAGAATTGGAGAACTAGAAAAACTGCAGAGATTCATTGAAAATAAACTAGAGAATTGGTTTGTCAATGAAATTTGATTGAACATAAACTAGATAATGAAAATAGAAATTGAAATAAAATGAAAAGTTCAATTGAAAATTGTTTGTTTGTTGTTGAAGTTCTATGTGGAGTTGATTGTCGTTGAGTGATTGGCTATCTCTCTTCTAGAAAGAGCTCTCCTTATAAATTTCCATAATAATAATCGTTTCTTAATTAGCTCCTCACTAGACAGCTCCACTCTGCACGTATTTCTTTCTCAGTTCTTCCACTTGGATGCTCCACGTAGCAATAACTCCCTTACTAGACAATTTTTTACAAAGTCACTTTCCCACTATCTACCATGATGCTCTAAATGCCTAATAACTGCTTATCCATCACCATAAATATCACTTCTACTAGATCACTATCTTCTGCTATCCCAACTGAAAATAATTAATTAATTGGTTAATTAATTAACTAATTAATTATTCTAGGCCTGGATCATCTATTGAGTACTGAATTTTAAGAAAATCAAAAGTATAGTGCAAACATATGCCCCTGCATATAAATGGCTTGTAGACCTATTTATATGCATAATAGTATTGTTCTTTGACGAAATTCTTACATAGATTCTTGGCTATAAAGAGAACCATTGGTTATGTAAAAAGTACTTGCAAAGAATTAAAGAATTCTAGTAGAGAACTCTTGTAAGAACTTTGCAAAAAATCTTATCTTAGAGAGAATTTTAGAACAGAGGATCATTGTTAGAAAACCTTTACAAAGAATCTTACTTATGAAGAAAATCCTTAAAGAGAATTCTTGTAGAGCATTAAAGAAAACTCCTTCCAAACTTATTAGCAAGTAAATTCAAAACTAAATTCAAAAATTTTTTCATCAAAATTATCAACTTAATAGAATTTAGTTTTGAATCAAAGTAATTTAACTCAAGTAAATCATTGCAATTTTGTATATAAAATTTTACCCAATATCTCGCAATGAATGATGCCATTACACCGATATGAACTATTCCAAACAACAATAGTCAATTTATCTTTTTCACCGATCATGGGCTCTAGCTTCAGCTCCACCCACAGCTCAAAGGAAATATTATCCATAGTAAATATAACCCAAAAAAGCATTCTCCATCACTTTTTTTTACCTGTTGCACCAGCCAACCTTCTCATTACTGAAGATTGTGGAAAAAGTCTTATCTATGTTGGCCTCAATGGCTCTAATAAATGAATCAGTGTTAACAGTTTTGTCAATGGTCACACCATTATCTACAGTAGTCGTTGCATTTTTATAATCAACAACCATATATATTTGCTGAAAATAATGCAATTATGGCCGCAACAATGCCAATAACAGCTTTCCTCCAATCAGCCTTATCTTTCTCTTGTTTGTTCTCTCTAGCATCTTCACTAGTCTATGGTAGCAAAACATCAGCAACAGCATAAGAAAGGGCATAGTTTGATGAAAGTTTCTAGGAGAATCATAAAAGATCATGTGCATATGTTCAACAACTCAAACCTCAGGCTTCATCCTAAAAAATTGAGTATGGAAGGCTCTTTTCATTTTCTGACATGTAAGGACAGAGTTTCTTGGTAGCGTTATATATCAAGTGAAAACAGTACCAATTAGTGAGTTATAAAATAACCTCAACTTAAAATTGCAAAAGTTCTCATAATTTGCTAGTTCACCACATTGTATGGTGAATTTAACAATATACTCCAAGATAGATTGTCCTTTCTCTCTAGAGAACAAAGAGAATTCTAGAGTCCTATAACCTTTAGGATAGGGATTGACACAATCTATTGCTTTAGGATATGATTTATAAAATTTTGGTTAGCCAGTCCGCCTTAAGTTAAGATCGTATAATTCTTGCACAACCTTTCTTACAACTTCTACATCTAGTGGGGCTTGATTCTTGGGAATGTACTGCTGAGGAACTGTTGAATACCTCTAACTCCCCTAGTGTCATGCCCTTTGAGCGTCCTTGCACAATACTATCATAGTCATACAAGTTAGGATGCATAATAGAGTTAGTATTAGCATAAATATGATAAGGGAGAGGGATTGTCAACCTACTATTAGGGCAGCCATTCTGAATAACTTTTGGTGTTGTAGACACCTCCTTCCTTATGTGTGGAGGTGTATATTTTTCTTTTTCTTATAAGTTTATTTGAATTGGGCAGTGAAAGTCACCTACGTCCTCTGGTGATGATCTAAAGGATTACCTCCTGAGTTCCTTAAGTTGTTTGTTAACTTTAGGCTCCATGAATTTGGATTGCACCTCTAAGAACTTGAATTGCGTATCCTTCTGCTTTTGAAAGAAACTTTCGAGAATTTTCTTAAAGCATTTGTGCTATTTAGTTTAACAGTCATCCCAATAACAGGACCTATTAAATTTTGAATACTTTTTTGGTCTTGAATTTATTTCTCAAAGTTCTCCACTATATGGGGAACAAAGCCTTTTGGCCTTGCTACTGTAGGGCCTCCTCCTAGTTTTGGGACCCGATCTTATCCTCTTCTATACAACTTCTAGTTTGCAGCATTTTAGTAGTGCCCACTAGGTGTGTCAAAAATATATTTATCTTTGGACCTTGAGTTGTAGAGAAATGAGTATGCTAGAGATTCACTAACCTAATATAATTTCTAATCAAATGACTTGGTGTAAGTTAAGGTACCTAAAATATACAGGATAATTAAACTAGTTATAATGAGGGTAGCTAAGTTTAATATAACTGAAAATGCCTTGTTGATGATTGAAAATAAATAAATGTGATAAAATGCTAAAGAATTTAAACTGAATTAAAATAGAGAGCTGGAGAATAGAAAAGACTATAGAGATTCATTAAAAATGAATTGGAGAATTGGTTTGTCAATGAAATTTAATTATACATAGCTAAATAATGAAATAGAAATAGAAATAAAATGAAAAGTTCAATTGAAGATTGTTAGTTTGTTATTGAAGTTATGTGTGGAGTTGGCTGTCGTCGAGTGATTGGTTGTCTCTTTTAGAAAGAGTTCTTCTTATAAATCTCCATAATAATTATCGTTGCTTAATTAACTCCCCACTAAACAGCTCCATTTGCTCCACTTTTCACGTAATTCTTTCTGAGTTCCTCTACTTGGATGCTCCACTGAGCAATAACTTCCTCACCGACTAATACACAAATGACCTCTTCAACTTGTGACGCGGGGTCAAATAAGTAAAATTTTAACTTTTTCAACAAATAGCCCCAAAACTTCTATTTTAAGACCAAATCAATCCAATTTAGTCTAAAATTAAGCACGTGCTTGTTACGTTCCAGAAGTAAATTAAAAATCATGATAAATTTTCTTATTTTATTTCCTAATTTTTAGTCCTAAATTTTAGCCCTAATTTTTTCCCCCAAAAGGTCACACCATAATTTTTGCTCTCACCGCCCTCTCTCTCTCTACACTTCTCTGCATCTCCTCTTCCTCTCCGTTATATTTTTAACCCTAAAATCCAAGACAAGGAAGGGACCCTGCCAGATTAGTAGCGATTAATCTTTGCCAGAAAGCAACTCGAAGATGGTCGTACACTCGCAGACTACAACATCCAGAAGGAGTAAACTCTCTACCTTGTCCTCTGCCTCTATGGTAACGAGAAGAAGAGAAAGAAGAAGACATAAACAAAACTGAAGAAGATTAAGCATAAGAAGAAGAAGGTGAAGTTTGCAATTCTTCAGTTTTATAAAGTTGAAGATTCTGGGAAAGTTCAGAGGTTAAGGAAAGAGTGTCCTAATGCTGAGTGCGGGACTAGGACTTGATACAAATAGGCAACAATTTTAAATTTGTTGGTTTAATTTGATTAATATGTTAATGATATGTAAAATTCTTGATACAAATAGGCAAGGATTTTAATTTTTTATTTATTTATTGCTTTTTTCTAAAATTAAAAGTTGAGTTTTTGAAATTGGATTGAAATTGGTGATGTTAATGACAATGGTGTTTGCACTTTGGTTGTAAATTCTGCTATTTTTGTTGCACAATTTAATTATAATTCTTATATTTTTATTGAAAAATTAAATCAGTATCAGGTTTAATTTTAACAAAAGTTTCACTTCCAAAATTTTGTTTCTTGTTGTGTTTTTTTTTTTAAATTTTTTATTGATTTAAATAGACTATTGTTGATGTCCATTGAAATACCGAAGTAGCGTAGCACTTTCTTCTCCAGTCTTTGAAGTTTTTCTTTATTTATATTAGATCTCTCTACCTTTTTCTGGTGCAGTTGCCTCTTTCTTTCTTTCTTTGAAAAAAAAAATAGACTGTTGTTGATAATGAGTGGGAGGTGGTGGCGGTAGTTGCAGCAAAGACCAGTGATGGTATTCACTATATTAAGAGTAATAATTTTATATTAAAAATATCTTTAATTTTTAAAATTAGGGTTATTTGCAAAAAAAATCCTGACTTTTAGGCGTTTTTGCAGTTTAATCACGACATTTGAAACTTGGCAATTTAGGACATGAATTATAATATTTTGGCAACCCGAAGCACCGATCAAATATCCGGTGGTCGGATGCTTATATGGCAGACAAGATTTGGGTCAATTGGTCACATTGACCAATTTTTTCCATGTCAGCAAATCAAAACGTGTGTTTCCTTCTTTAACCATCTTCTTCATTTTTTTTTTGGTTACAAATGAGGGAAAAGAAAATAAAATAAAACACTCTCCTACTCCAAGCAATGCCCACCATCTTCTTCGTTTTATTCCTCAAAACACTAATCAAAATAATTTTTTTGGCAAATAGAGTACAGTGGGCTTGCATCAGCTTGCACCGATTGTTAGCACTAAATGGACATTTTTTTTTCAATAAAAATTTGGAAATAAGAAATCAAAGGTTGATGCTCAAAACTTGGTTATTGCTGCATTTGAACACCCAGAGGAGGTCTTACCATTTGAGGATGAAGCCTCTCTTATGGATGGCTCTTCACACTTGTCTAACATTCCATACCCCTTGAGCTCGCCCAGGACAGAATCCAATGGGGAGAAACTTTTGGCTTCACATAAGATGGGAGGATTTGATTATACACAAGCAAATGTATCTTTTCCTGATATCATTTCATCTATGTATTCTGTTGAGGGTGTGAACAGCTTGGATGATTATGCCTTACACAGTATCAGAAATATGGGTCTCAGATATGATCAAACTTTGAGTTTCCCGAGCCACGTATCCAACCCCCTCATATGTGATATTGATGTTGTGACTCAAGCTTTCTGTGAGGAGGATCACCTGAGGTTTTTTTATTCAGATCTTCAATCTCAGAACCTTAGTTTGGAAGCATAAGCTGATTTACAGAGTGCCATTGACAGCTTCCTGTGGACGACACGATCAACAACTCTTGCCATTGGAAAGACTCAGAGGAAATGGACAAAGATCTCTAGTGTGTTGAAATGGTTCAGTATTAGGAATCATGTGGCTTCGAAAAAGACTCGCGTTGCATAAATTCACAGATACAAGTGACACACTCAGAAACAGTTATCGTGTCAGTGGAAAATATAGTGTTAGAATGCTGCCCAATTTTGTGCGCAGTGGTAGAAACAAGTCAGCTTCGATAGTTGTAGATACATCTTAATCTGATCTTATGTCTTAGCTCACCTGTGAAGATTAGCAAACCTTTTATTTTCACATTTCCACCTGTAATGTAATTCTCTTCTTCCACAAATCCCCCAAACTTTCATCTCCACCTCTATCTCCATCTCCCATTCAAACTCTGCATTTACTTCTCTTAGGGGGCTCACAGAAATGGAGAGCTTAGCACTTCACTCCATCTCTACCACCACAGCATCATCCTTCTTTTTGTCTACTGCTTCTAGCAATTTCTTGCTTCACCATAGATCACTGTCAACAAAACCCATCTCCAAATTCCCTGCATCCATTACTTTACTACCCGCTATTCAATCTTACTCTTTTCCTCTAAAAAACCACTTATTTTTGCTCCATTTCGAAAACCCATCAAAACCCATTCCCCAATTTGTTTATCTGCTCCTAAAAATGATTCATTGGTCACTCCATTCTAAGTGCCCCTTATCATCTAAACAACCAATGTACCACACATATCAACCATTATCTATACAGTCCAAAAACAACAAAAATTGAAATTCTAAGAAATTATATTGAAAATTAATGATGGAAATCACTAACTTAGCAACTATACACCCCGATAGCTAATGAATTATGATACATATGGAATGCAAATTAACACCCTCGATCATTTGAACCCCAACCCACGCTCTCAAGGAAAGTTCAAATCAAATTCAAATTCAGACATTGAAAACCTTCACCTCATGTTTACTTAGTTGAAACAACCAAAGCTATAAGAAAATTTTGACCCTTTAAATCAATAATAAACAAGCAACAAAGGTTATAAAGTAGACGCCACAATCTATAGCCTGAAATATAGATTGCTAAATCTAAAAATGTTCGCCACAAACACAAAAGTTTGATAAGAACGCATGGTTAACAAGTAACAAAAAATAACACTCTATTTCAAGTCATTCATCCATGGCTGCCAGCTCTTCCTTTACAAAGAATTAGCTTGGTTTATATAGGAACCAAAGCTGAGCTCATACTACTATCCTACAATCTATTACATAGGATCACACACACTACTCAACATTAATGCCCACACACATTAAAACCATTGTAACTTATCACACCCATTATTCTGTAGTTATACCCATTACATCATAATTACACACACTATCCACTTTAATGCATTAAATACATTAAGTGTGTTATAACTCCCTCTTATTTCTCTTTAATAACTCACTCGTATGAATACAATAAAATATAACTCTAATAGAATAAATGTTCAAATTTAAAGTCCAATTTCACTTTAACATGG
>CATIWK010251774.1:0-10348 GCA_949634005.1 Mallotus japonicus
TACATTACACTGATTCAATGGTGTGGACCTAACTAATGTAAAGAGATCAAGAATGGCAATTATGTGTACCTGAGTTCTCTAAGCATTAGGAGCCAGATTGATGGAATCTCAAATGAGATGTGATGGACAAGGGTTGTCCACTTAATGAGAACTAATATTCCAAGAATGGCAATGTGTACTTGAGGGATATTAATGACTCATTAAGAACTCCATCACCCACTAGAAATACATCCAACAAGGGATTTCCGTTTCCTATTTTGGAAGTGTAGGATTCGCCAAGTTAGTAGGAGGCCATTATGATTAAAGACCAAAGCTAATGGTAATATTATCAATGTCATTATAACTAATAATCTTGTTATATTTTGTAGCAATTTGATAATATGAGGTCATTAAACCCACTAAGCATCATTCTCGAAAACCATAGACTTACTGGACCTAATTTTATAGATTGGCTACGTAATCTAAAAGTTATTTTGGCCTCCGAACGCATTCTATATGTTTTAGAACAAAGTCCTCCTGGACCCCTTCCACCAAATGCTATGCAAGAGGAACATGACACTCTTGAAAAATGGAAAGATGATGACTTATAAGCACATTGCATTATATGGGCTTCCATAAGCATTGAACTTCATAGGCAACATGAGAAGTACACTAATGCAAAGGAAATCCTACTCCACCTATAAGAGTTGTTTGGTGAACAAAGTAGGACCGCTCTGATACCAAATGATACGAACGTGGTTAACTTATACCAAACCCGTATTCAATCTTGATAACCTTGCCAAGGATTGTTCATAAACCAAGCAAAGGAAAACTCTAATTCCCAATAAGACCCTTAAATAACATGCACTTAAGAACCTTAATTATAAAGAATTAAAGGTTATTTAATATAAACCTAAGATTAACTAAGTCAATTTAAGTCTAAATTAAACTAGGTGTGAATGTACCAAGCCTTCACTTGATAAATTCACTAAAGTTCTTTTAAGAACAAAAGAAAAAGGACTTAAACCTCACAAGAATTCGAATTTTTTATAATAATATGTTCTAAATTCGTGCTACAATACTATGGACTTTATACAGGCATGTAAACATCCTAATCCTTGAAGGAAAAGGTGTTCTTACTTATTCCTAAAGACTCCTACAAAGGAAAATCCTTAACTAAAGAGGATTCCTTCAAAAACAAGATAACTAATGACAACTAAGCTTTGAAAAGTCAATTTGACAACTTATGACAATTAAGCTTTGAAAAGTCAAATTGACAACTCATGACAACTAAGCAACATTTGACCAAGTCTTTAAATATGAGTAATAGCCACTCTCCATCACATCTAGGGTTTTATTTATTGAGAATATTCTTGAAAGATTCTTGATTCTTGTAGATTCCCTTAGCATGTTCTAGAACTTTCCAAAATCTTCAAAATTGCACTTTATGTATTTTGAATGCAAATTGCTCCACTTGAAGAGTTTGACATGAATTCTTCATTTTGAGGGTCAAAATATGATAATGAGGTGTAAAAATGATGATTCTGCCCTTGTATCAAACTTTCTCCAAATTCACTCAAATGAGCTCCATTTGCACTTGTGCTTTGATTCATCAACTCAAGCTTCATCTCTTGCTTCATGAACACTCCTAAAGCATCCTTGAACTTCTTCATATGAGTTCTAGTCATTGGACCATCATATTTGAGTAAATCATCATGCTTATCAACAGGTTGGTGTTTGTTTGGTTTGCATCATTCCCTCCTTCCTTGCGAAGATTTATCCTCGAATCATTAACCTCATCAAAATCAAAAGGAGATAAATCAAAAAGATTAAAAGTAGGACTAACACCATGTTAAGAACCTCCAAGGATTAGAACCACGAACCCTAATGATTATGAACCTGTGAATTACTGTCTAGGAAACCTAAGAACAAATTGAATTTCAAAGCCCAACAATCGCTTAGATCAGATTGCAAAGGTTTGGCTGATCAAGATTAGAACCTAAAGAAAACTAAGTTCTTTAAACCCTAACCCTTAACATGCCACAAGGATAGATCAATTCCTTGATAAGTTGTTTATGCATTCAACAAGAATTCAAGAATTCAAGCAAATATGCAAAGGAAACAAGGACTATTTTTATTAAATTTCAAATCTGAATAAAACACACCATAAGGGGTGTTTTTTTAACATCCTAACACAATAAACCCTAATGAAACTATTAAACTTAGCTGCCACATAAGTATAATAGCAAATAATATAGTTCTGAACTTAAATAAGAGATTTTGGCCCATATACTAGCCCACATTAGTCTTCATGTATTTGGAATTGCAAAACATTAAACAAAGCCCATTCAGTTGTGTCTTCACTTGTGACAAACCTAGCATGATCAATTGAACTTCCTTGACTAGCCCAATCTTGCATATTGTCAATTAAGGCTTCTTGTAGCTTTTTGGACCTTGACCTTGTAATTGGGCCTTGTGGCATGCATAATGGATCCTTAGCTTTATCTTTGGTTTTCTTGATGTCCTCTCCATCAAGCCCATCCTTAGCTTTATCTCTGGAAACGCCACCACCATCACCGTCCTTAAGCTTGGTCACGTCTATATCATTCCCTCCTTCTTTAGGATGATTCGTCCTTGAATCAAGCTTATCACCTACATCAAAAGGACTCAAATCAGCAACATTAAATGTACCACTCACATTATACTCACCTTTCAAATCAATCTTGTAGGCGTTGTCATTAATCCTCTCAAGGATTTGAAATGGACCATCACCCCTCGGACTTAATTTAGACTTTCTTTGATTTGGGAACCTTTGACTCTGGCTCAAGAGAACAAGCTCAACCGAGCTCAATCCATATACTGCCTGAGAGAACATGCTCCACCGAGCTCAATTCACATACTGCCCAAGAGAACAAGCTCCACCGAGCCCATTTCATAACACTGCCTGAGAGAACAAGCTCCACCGAGCCTAAATCCACATTTTTTTTCAGACTCAAGATCTTAACCAGTGCGTACATGGTCCTGGTGACACCCACTAGGTAGCACGTTCTACCATTTCTCAAAATCATATTCAAAATAAAATAAAACCAAATCAACTAATGCATTGCCAAAGCTTATTCATGATAATAAAATAAATAACTCATGCATGTGGTAAGATTTATAATCATAAATAAATCTATATATAATCAACTTTTATATTATATATTCACCACATAAAAATTCTAGTTTAAATATTCTCAACAAACATTTTATAAAATTAACTCACAGGTGGAGCGTGCTGGCCGACGCGTCCTCAACTACCTATGCTCGGCACCTCTAGCTCCCAAAATCTCTAAATAAATAATATTTATTTAATAAATAGCTTTAAATAAATTCTTAAAATTCTTAGAAATATTATAAAAATCAAGAAATGATCAAAATAACCTTAAAAATACTAAAATGATTAATTTTGAGACTCAAATAATATTTTCAATGAATTAAACTGATTTAAATGGAAATAAACAATTTCCTACATAACCATTACGGACTTTCTCTCATAATAAGGAATTGGACCTATTACAAGAATTGATCACCATAATTTATACTATTTATTAAAAATAATTCCAGAATTTTCCTGACTAGTTACTATTCATCACCAGAATTCAGGTGGGACCCGCTGGATTTCTCACAAGAAACACAACAACCGAGCCAAAAAATTATACCAAAATGTTCTCAACAATTAATAGAACACATTTAAAGTTTCAAACATACCAAAATACTCATAGAATAAGGAGATCGAAAAATAAAAAGAAAATTACCTAAAAATTCACAAAATATTCTAGAAATGGAGATCGGATGCGAGATCAACGTCTACAAACTTCTGAGATGATGAGGAACAAGTTTCCAGTGGTGGCTTTTGCTGACTGACAGTGAGGAACATTTTCCGGCGCTCACAACTTGGGGTTGAATTTTTAAAATAAAAACTGAAATTTTCTATTCTGATTCTACTCAAAAGAACCACCAACACGTAGAGGATGTTGAGAAATGGTTGGGGCTAAAATTTCAAGTCGATCGGAGTTCGTTTGAATGGTTAACGAAGAAGATAAAGAATATATGGACTAAAATGGATATTTGCCAAATTACAGCTCTCTTCTTCAATGGCAGCCCCGATTCTACATACATACTCATTCGCTTTTGTCTTATTCTCAACAACGTAAGTCAACCCAAATCAATTCATTAACTTAAGTTGACTTGGCAACTCAAAACAACTTAAATAAACCACTTTCAACTAAGCTGCCAACAACTACAAAACGACACCAAAACAACCACAAAACAACTCAGCACCCATACACTCCATAACACCCAAAACAACCAAAGCAACCTTATATACCTAGCAACTCAAAGCAACCCAGAACAACTTCCATCAACTAAGCCACTTAAACAACTATACAACAACCTCCCAACAACTAACAACCAACTTCCACTCAAAACAACTTACATCAACATCAACTCATTTATATATATTAATAAATATTCCTTACCCATTTAATTAACCAAATTCCACCAATAACCACTTAATCAATCTTCCTCCTTATCAACCCAACAACCAAACAACCATCAACCAACATCCACTTAAATCAACTTACATCCACATCAACCTTTATAGATAAATATATATATTCTCCTTATTCCCAAATCCACCATTTCTACCATCATCCACATTCCTCTTCTTTACCCGATTACACTAATTCTTCTTGCATTTTTTTTACAATAATATTCACTTTTATTATTTATTTTTTTCTTCTCTTTTTTTTTCCTTATCTTTTCTTTTTCTTTTTTTTTCTCGGTTATTACATGTTTATCACTAGAAGTGACTATGACTACTTATAAAGTAGTTCCTGGGAAAGAGGAGTGAGTTCACCTTCCATTAGCATCGTATTTTGTTTTTTTTTTGCTGATGTGCTTGGCTCATTTATAGGGAGAGCTTCTCTCTTTCATTTTCTTAATGGAAACTTTATTAAAAAAAAAGATAGATAAATAAATAAAAAGCATTTTAAATTATAATTAATTGCTTAATAAATATTTGAATCCATCTCAAAATTATAGGATCTTTTACTTTTTGTTCCTCCTAAATTATGTCACTTTATGTTTTGAAATAATCGTTAATTGCTAATTTAAGAACAACTCCATATAAATATTTTTTTTTAACATTAGAAAATATCATTAGGCGAACTCCATATAAATTAATGTAACACAAGATTTAATTTCAATATCTATACTATAAATTTTACTTTAAAAATTCTATATATTCATGAAAATATGTTTGTCATTTTTATATTAACATTATAATATTATTCATAAAAATAAAAGAAAAAAATCTATTTGGCACAAATTAATTAATGCTAAATAGAATGACTAATATATCCTTTAATATATTAGTTCTAAAAATGATTTTTACATCCTAAAATTTTGGATTTAATTTTAGTGAATTATTTTTATTTTCTAAAATCTTATATAAAATTTTATTGAATCTTGTATTAACTGATATTAACAAGGATTGTGATTCCTTTGAAGACTAATCCTATTCTAACACAAATGGGGATGAATTTTGGCTTTATAAATGACCATTAGACATGAGAAAAGAGGGAGCAGCATTATCATTCATAAACTTTTGCATTAGAAATCATAATTTGCAAGGATTCGAGCAAGAGGAGTTTCAGCACAAGGAGCTGTAAACATTGAAGAATTGAAGAAATTAATTTTTTTCTTCTCAATTCTTATTTTCTCATTATGTTTGCTAGAATTTCTTCTATTTGTGTTATGTTTTCATAAACATGTTAGGCTAGATTTTTATTATGTGATAGGAAGGATCTTAGTAACTTTTGGGATGTATTAATTAACTATTTTTTCTTAATCCAAGTCTAATTTCTTGTATATGGATTTTAAATTTGTGCTTCATAATATTCAATATATAGTTAGGGTCAAGTTATATTAAGACCGAGAGGTGATGCGTGCTTGGTGTTTAAAGTTTAATTTGAATATTCACATAAGTTATTTTGAGACCGAGGGGAGATTATTAACTTAGGATCTAGCTTAAAGTCTATTAAGTTCAATTGAGTTGAGAGATCTTTTGAATACTAAATATTGCAAGAATTACCTTGTGCTTAAATTTAGTTAAGGATTTTGTTAGTTTGGCTTAGCGAGGTGAGAGTCCATAAGTTTAGACTATCAATTGAATTAATTAAATTGTCTTTTAATTGCTTGAGAGAGTTATAAGATCATTAGTGGTAAGCATCGTATACAAAAATTTAGATTAGGTTAAGTAAAGTGTTTTTAATTAGTAGCAAAAACTCCAAAGTGAAAAGAGAATTCCTAGTACATGCATGCATTCATTAATTGTTTCTTTGAATTAATTTGTATTGATTTAAGTTAGTTTATTCTTTAGTTTTCATTTAGTTTTAATTTAAGATTCTAACTCTGAATTTTCATTCATTTGTTTAGACAAATAATTAACTAATTGAATTAGTATTGAACAACTAATCTTTGTGGGAAGAATACTCGTACTTAATTCACTATATTACTTGAGCGATTCGTATACTTGTGGTTAGCCCCAATCATTTGTTCTTCTATAATTTACTTGTTTAAGCTCGTGTTCTTATTTCATTCAAGTTTACGAACACTTCCTTTTTACAAGAATGTCATGATTTTCAATTTCATAACTTCTATATAAAATTTCCCTTTAAAGTTTACTGTTTATGATATTGTTCATCTTTGGCTTCATTATATATTTTTATATAAGTTCCCTTAGTTGACCTAAAACTGCATTTAATTTGAAAATGTAACACCCCTCCCCTCCAACACCTCAACAGGAAAGCCCAATCCAATGGTGGCACTGTCAGAGAGGAGGGTTACCTAACGGCTAACCACACAATTTCACAATAATCTATTATCATAATATCTCTTGAATTGTAGAGGTCCTAATTATTTAATATAATAACTAACTCCAAATAGGTCAAAGATGGCAAATAGCATTTGATTTCATAACTTAACATATATGTACATAATAAGGTGTCCTATCACCTATACAACAACATCCATATATAAATACGAGAGTACGGCTTATACAGAAACATAAGCAAATTACATGAACACAAAATATCATCGATAATCCTCTTTCAAAGCCTTGATCTGAGACTGGATGTGCATCCCTGGGCCTACACATCTTTAGCCTAAGGCTCACTCTCTTACAGGACATGGGGTGTAGCCTGGCCATATCAAAAAGACAAAAAGGCGATGTGCCAATCTGAATTAAATCCAGGTCAGGGTGACATGAACATCGTTAAAAGTGTCGTAAAAAACTCAGATCGTGGTGCACACATTGTCTAAGTGCTCCTCTCTGATAATTAATATATGAATAAAGGCTCCTATAGGCTCAGCAGCTACTCTGAAGGCTAACTCTGCATCCATATCATGACATATAACGTATCTCACAAAAGTCTAGGTCGAGGTCACCTCGTAGGTCATCATGGCCCACTGCATTGCCATCCTAAATATCTCTAACTATACAAACAAAATATATAACCTCTATTAAAACATATAAAAGAGAAACAAGTGTGAGTAATTTCATAAGGAAATTACCCAGTGAGTATAACAACATCAAGAAATAGCTCATACATGAAGGAGCACTCAAGGAATTAAACATAATTCAAGAGTACAAATCAAAATAAATGAGTGCTCAACAAATAATCAAATAATAAGGTTCAATATAAAATTTATCTTAGTATTATTGTTCTAAAAATATAATATTCAAATTCTAGTCTTAAGTTTTCAAGTATAGTTCCTTTCATCTAATTATCAATTAAATTCTGCTTTCACATACTTGTTCCTATATCTTCTCAATTACATTATTTGTACTATTCAATATGAATTTTGAGCATGAAAGCACTATAACTCTTGTCCAGATGTATATAAGCTTATTAACTCATATGGTACAGTCTAGGCTTGAAATATTAACAATCATACGGTATTTCCATATAACCTGACGATACCATTATCATTAACTCTTTCTCAAAGCATAAAAGTTAGCAGCCCTTTCTCAAAGCACCGTAGTCTACAGCTCTTTCTTAAGCACCATAAATTATATATTCAGTATGCATACTTGTGAACCACATAAATTCACCCCAAAAGTATAATGAATTTATGCGATGTCCCAAAGACAGTTATCAATTCATGTTAGCCAACACTATCTCAACTGAACACATATTTCCTCTTACTAAAATACTTATACTCTTGTATAATTATCATAGATATATCACATTGAATTATTAGATAATTTCTCATTTGTTGTTCAATAGCATAATTTGAGTATTCACAAAAGTCTTTGTCATTTGAACATCCTTGATGTGATTCTTAAAAATATACTCATTTTGGTTTTCAAGGAATTTTCATTACTTTAGTCTCTACGACGAAGACTTGTATGGTTCTCATAATTTTTTATTTTCTAAAATGTTCTTAGCATTTTCGATATATTCATGAGTTGTGATCGGTCTTTATAGCCTTCTTAAAAGAAAATTATAAAATGAGTATAGTTCTTTGAGATCACTTAATCATGATTATTTAAAGTATAAATTTTGTTCATGTTATAACTCACTAACGTGCAATAACTCTACTGCTATACCTTTACAAATGCATCATAAGTTTAGCTTTATGATTTTGTTATTTTTTTAACTCAGTTTGGGCTTTGATATATGTCACTAAGGCATCGGCATAGCACTAAGGCGTCGTCCCAGTGTACTAAGGCTTCTCCTTATTTACTACAGTACTGCTTTATTGTACTATGATGCCGCTTTAGCGATCTGTAGTCATTTTTACAATTCAACAGCAACTTAAATCAACCAAAATTTGGCTTATTTTTTCTCCAAAATTTTAGTAATACATTTTGACTGTTATTCCACAAAATCATAGGTATTTGTTCACCTTTTAAACTCAATTTACAACCTTTAATTTACCAAATCCATTTTGATGAAGATAAATTTTTGTAACATATACACATGCAAAACCAAAGCTGATTTCATCAAATTAAAGATTCCAAAATGAAAGGGGGAAATAGAAATTCAACCAAATGGGAATTATAATTCAATGCACAACCAATGTTTAACAAGAACTTAGGCAATTAACAAGCTTAAAGTATCAACAAGATTTCACCAACTAATCTCAAGAAATCTTGAACAAAAAGTTAAAAGATAGAATAGAAGGAATTGTACTCGCATTCTAGCAATTACAAAGTTTTATAGCTCCTCTTGGTCACCTTTCTTTACCACCAAACTGATTTCCTAATGATAAAAACAAAAAAATCAAAACAAAAAAATAAAAACAAAACAAAACAAAACTTGAACCAACTAAATCCTTTGAATGCATGTCTTTAATTAAGTTGAATCTATGAAGTAAATTTGACATGCAATGAAAACCTTACCTAACTTGTGTTCTTTTAAAACTAAACCATCTCTTACTCTCTTCTCTAACTGTCATGACCCAAACCCGGGAGTCATGATCGGTGCTAGGGAACAGGACACGAATCCGGAACCCATAGCAAGCCTAAAATATAAAACTCATACAAACACAACCATAAATATAGCTCAGAATTAAACTTTTTAAATCATAAATAACTTTTTCTTAAATGATATCATTATAAACATTTAAACATGCATCCCCATACTATACCACTATCAGGGTCAACAAATGTACAGTATCAAATACATACTACTACAAGTCAATACTAATACTGCAGCGTCTAAGAATACAAAGAAAGTCAAATTCGAACTTTAAGTATATCGGCCGGTAAAGAAAGAGTCCGGCGAAGAGTACTATGAGAGATCTGGGGTCAGACCTCACTGAGTGAATTATTATTATATGTATACATGCAACCTAAGCATACAAGCAATCGAGCATCAATATGATATTTATATATTTATGGGATAATGACATTTTTGGTGTCTTAATTTTTTCGTTTTTGCTATTTGAGTGTCTAAATTTTTTTTTTTTTTTGCAATCAAGTGTCTGAACTTTTGAAAAGCATACCAATATAGTGTCTCCGGCAGACTGGATGCTGAGTCAGATCAAACTGGATCCACTTTTATCCCAGTTATTAGCCATGTCATGTGCCGCGTGTATTGCATTATTTAAAGGACAAAAATACCCTTATTAAATATTATGAATTGATAAAAATAATCTCAACAGTAACTTCTGCAGCAGACATGGCAGACATGAAGGGTGACTGAATAAGGGTAATTTTGTCCTTTAAATAATGCAACACATGTGGCAAATGATATGGTTAATTACTAGGAAAAAAGTGGGTCATGTTTGATCTGACTGAGCACCCAGTCAGCATCAA